>MVAK01000089.1:0-86521 GCA_014825535.1 Cystofilobasidium bisporidii | reverse complement strand
GCCCCCCCCTTCCCGCCCCGGCCCCCCCCGGCGGGGGCCAAATTTCCCGTCGACCCCCCGCCCTTCAACCCGTCCACCCGACTTTGAGGCTTGTTTTTGGGCGACCCCCCCCCCCCCCCCCCCGCCTCCTCCGTCGCCTGTGCTTGCCGTTCGCAGCAGCTCGACCCAGCCATGCCCCCGACCCGCATCCCATCCATCCGTCTGTCCGCCTCCTACTACGCGCTCCGAGCTCAAGCCCGGTCATGCTGACGCGTACGTTAACGCTTGCAGCCGGCACGCTCGTCCGGCCGCCCATCAGCGACTTTCTGCGCGACCTCGTCGCCCGCCTATGCCTGCTCGAAGGCACGCCGCGGTACGTCGGACCCTAGCTCGTTGTCCCTTGTCCTCGGACGACGACTGATGCGCCAAGCGTTCCCTTTGCAGCTTTCCGGGCAGTCAGCCCGTGAGCTTCACCCAGAAGTCGCTCGCGCTGCTCGAGTCGCAAGAGTGAGTGCAAATCGCATTCGCCCCCCTCCCTAAACTCTTCGGCCCACTACGCGTCAACTGACCATTCCCTCGGCTGCAGCTTCTGGGTCTGCGAGAAGTCGGACGGCGTACGCGTGCTGGTGCTGATCGCATTCAACGGCATCACGAATCAGCAAGACGTCTTCCTTGTGCGCCTCCCCCTCCCTCTCCTTGCGTCCTGGCCGTTTCTGCCATGCGCAGTCCTTCCGTCCTTCGCCTTGCTCACCAATGCTCTCCTCATTCTTGCAGATCGATCGCAAGGAGGACTACCGGCAGGTCGAGGGCTTGCGGTTTCCAAATGGGACGCCAACCGGGTCAGACCCAAAGAAGATCCGGGGCGATCCGCTCGGCGAGACGTTGCTCGACGGCGAGCTCGTCGTCGACGTCGACCCGGAGACGGGTCGGGTGCGTTCTCCCTCGCCCCACTCCCTGCACTTGTCTGATCTGCGCCGCGATTTGGACTGACGGAACCTTCTGCCGTCATCTGCGCTCGTCCGTCGACAGGAGACGCTCAGGCTGTATGCGTTTGACTGCATCGTCTTTAGCGGCGAGAATCTCTTCCACAAGCCGCTGTCATCCCGGTATGGCGTGCGTCTCTGCTCTTCCCAACACCTTGGTCACCGGTGATGCTTCCTCTGCATCTGCCGCTGACATACAGAGCGCTTGCGGACTGGCATCCCACCCAGCGCCTGAAGAATTGGGTCATCCGCCCGCACCGCGACATGCCGCCGCTCCAGCCCCAACCGAGCATGCCACCTCCCCCCCGGCCGCCGTTTCAGGTTGTGCTCAAGCCGATGGAGCTCGCTTACGGCGTCGAAAAGGTCATGCGGCAGGACATCCCCAAGCTCATGCACGGCCACGATGGCTTGATCTTTACTTGCTGCGGCAGCGGCTACATCACCGGCACCGACGAGATGATGTGCGCCTCTGCCTGTCTGCTCTAGCCTTGCTCTCCTTGAGTCTAGCTGACATTTCGACTCACACCCCTTTCACTCGTACTTCCGCTTCGCACTACGCAGCCTCAAGTGGAAGCCGCCGTCCGAGAATTCGATCGACTTCAAGCTCGAGCTCCGGTTCCCGCAGCTCGCTGGCGCGCCCGACCAGCCCGACTTCGGGGCGATGCCCGTGTTCAGCCTGCTGCAGTGGGCCGGGGGCGAGAATTACGAGTTCTTTGACACGATGGTCGTCGACGAGGCCGAGTGGGAACAGTGCGTCTGCCTCCTTCTCTACTTGTCTCGCCAAATCCCGAGCGCGACCTGCGTGTTGAGAGAGGCTGATTGAAAGACGCGCTCCCCCCCCCCCCATCCGGGCCCTGCTCAGGATGAAGGAGAGCCGGCAGCAGTACGACGACGCCGTCGTCGAGTGCACGTGGGACTTTGCCCGCCAGTCGTTCCGCATCATGCGCATCCGCGACGACAAGCACCACGGCAACCACAAGACGATCGTGACCAAGATCCTCGACTCGATCAAGGACGGCGTCGAGGAGGAGGAGGTGCGTTCGGCGGGCCTTTTTGCGCTCTTCCCTTGCCGCGCAGTGTCCTCTGACTGCCCCCTCCCCCCTCTCCTCTCCACCTTCTTCCTTCTCGCAGCTATTCGCTCACGTGCCACAGATCCGAGCGGCGTGGAAGCAGCGACTCGCCCAGCCGCCACCGCCTCCGCAAGCATATCCGCCGCCGCATCAGGGCTACGATCAGGGCCAGCATCAACAACAGTGGTACCCACAGCAGGCTGGCTACTAGCTTTCGGAAGTGTGCAATGTCATGCGATCCGAGGACACCCTTCCGCTCGTCTAGTGTCAGGGCGGGCGAATCCAGTCGCCGCTCTTGCCGCCCGACTTTGCGACAACCTTGACGTCCTCAACCACCATCTCCTTCCCTGCGACCGCTTTGACCATGTCCCACACGGTTAATAGCGCGACAGTGACAGACGTCAAGGCCTCCATCTGCAGGGCCGCAGAGGCAGGCAAGAGGAGGTCAGATCGCTGTGCCTCGAACGAGCGAGCGGCGAGCGGAGCAAAGCCACCAGGAGAACAACGTACCTCGACCCCGGTGCCGCCCACGCACTCGGCCGTCGCGCGCACCTTGACCCACCCGCCCGCCTGCTCCGCCGCCGCCGCCGCCGCCGCCGGCCGCAACTCGAGCTCGAATGCGACGTCGACGGACGTCAGGTTGATCTGGTGGCAGAGCGGGATGAGGTCGCTCGTCCGCTTGGCCGCCATGATGCCGGCCAGGTGGGCGACGGCGAGCGGGTCGCCCTTCTTGTTGACGGTAGCCGTCATCCCTTCGGCAGGCGCGGAGACGAGGTCAAAGGCGGCTTGTGGCTGTCCAGGATATGTACGAGGGATGCAAGAGAGTCAGTTGACGTCAACGGAGGAAACCCAGAGATGTTGAAGGACCCACGAGAAAGATGCGGCCGCTTGCCGTGGCCGAGCGTGAGGTTGACGCCTTTGGCGAAATCGAGACCATGTGCGGGCGACCGGTCGACGGGTTCATGTGCGTCAAGCGCGGAATCTCAGGGGCAGGCTCCTCAGCGGGTGAAGACGAGTAGGCCCGGACGTGCGCCCGGCCGCCTGCTGAAGGGCTCAACAGGTGCGTCCATGTGGGCGCCCGTACGCTCACGCCGTTGGGACCACGCCCGACTCGAGGCCCTGCGAGGCGAGAAGAACGAGGCGATGATCAGCACCAGGCGCTGTGCTCCGTCAGAGAAAGAGAGAGTCCCTGCGAGACTCACCCATGGAAGCGGGGGGACGATCTACCCACCAATGAGGATCATCGACCGCCCGCCGGCCTTTGCGCTCTCCTGCGCGATCGCCTCGACGCCAGCGTGGCCGGCCTTCTTGGCCCCAACCGCCCGGCCGATGACCGTTTCCAGCTGCAGCTGCCGGTCGGCCTCGCTCATTGGCGACCGCAGCAGGGGCAAGAGGTTGGTCTCGGCCGGCGAGAAGAGGCACGGCTTAAGGTTGCCGTCGGCCGTCACGCGCAGGCGGTTGCACGTCCCGCAAAAGTGCTCAGTCTGTCGGATCGAGCGTGACGCGTCACGAAGGGTAGTTAGTACTCCTCGGAGCAAAGGGACAGCTTGGTTGAAAGACGTACCATCGACGTGATGAACCCAACCTTGCCTGCAAAGCCGGGCACGGCGTAGTGCTTGGTCGTGTCGTTGGGGTCGTCCTCCGCCGCGAGACGCTCGAAGCCTGGATGGGCCGCCCGAATCGTCGACAGCATATCCTGGTACGGGTAGAGCTTTTGAACGCTGTACTTGTTGCCTGCGAATGAAAAAGGAGTTGTCGTAAGTGGAACGTCAGCGTCGCGTGCGAGGCGCCGGAATGCATGCCGCGCGCGCGCGAAGGAAGGATGGCAAGACGCACCGGTGAACGGCATCCACTCGATGAAGCGGACGATCACGTTCTTGTGGCGCGTGAGCTCAACGAAGCTCCCGAGCTCGTCCTCGTTGAGGCCCTTCATGACGACGACGTTGACCTTGGTCGTCAGGCCCTGGGGTGAGAGCGCAAGCGCCGCCTCGAGCGACTGCATGACGGCCGCGTGGTACGTCGCCGGCCGGCGCGTCAGGAACGGGAACTTGGACTGGACGAGCGTGTCCATCGACAGGTTGAGGTGCGTCAGGCCCGACGCGACCAGCTGCGGCAGCTTGCGATGCAGCGAGATGCCATTCGACGTCATGCCGATCTGCTGTAGGCCCTGGTCCTTGAGCCGGCCGAGCTGGCCTGGGGGAGGAGGGAGGGGGGGGGGGGCGGGGCAAGACGGGGTGTCAATCTCGGGACAGCACGGAAGTGCAGGGAGACGGACGTGCAGAGGGAAGGTCGGGACAGGGAACGAAGTGTCGTGGCAGGACGCACCAACTATGTCCACAATGCCCTTGCGGACCATTGGCTCGCCGCCCGTCAGCCGGATCTTGGTGACGCCGAGGTCGACGAACGTTCGTGCGACCTGGACAACCTCGTCGTCTGTCAGCAGCCGCTCTTGAGGAGACAGCGCGACGCCTTCCTCGGGCATGCAATAGGTGCAGCGGAGGTTGCAGCGCTCGGTGAGCGAGATGCGCAGGTACGTGTGCTGCCGGGCAAAGGTATCGACCAGCGCTGGCGCGACCGCATCGTGTCGGGCGAGCTTAGCCTGCAAGAGCGAGCGAGCGAGCGATGTAAAGAGCAGCCATGTCCATCAGCATCTAGCTCAGAAGGCTACAGGGCCTGGCGCGCCAGACGAGAGGGGCAAAGGGGACGGGGAGGCGGGTTCGGCGAACGGCGACGAGCTGGCTCACCTGGACCTTGGACCGGAGCTCGCGGGCAGGCAGCGAGGCCACCGCTGGGGCCGCTCGCCTGCTGACGGCTGCGAGGGCCTGCTGCATTGTCCGATACCGACCGACTGGGAGCAAATAAATGCGAGGACAGACGAGGGAAAAGAAGCGAGCTGTGGCGAGAAAAAAAGTGACGGTCGCGATGGAGGGAGCAATGGCCAGGCCACAAGCAGATTGACTCGCGCCATTTGCTTTTGATAAGGTGGCGTACCGCGTCTGCGCGATCCTCACACTCTCGGGCCGGTCTCAACAAAGGCTTGAAATGGGAGGCATGAATCTACATGGTGAAAGTTCGTCAAAGAGCGGATCTGGTCGTCGCTATCGGTACAAGAGGTTGGGCCGAGCCCGGTCCGGCGTCGGCATCGTCGTCGAGACGTGCGGGCGCGCGTGCAATGATGCGCGCGATCAGACCTCGTCCGCAAACGCCTCGAAGGCGTAGTAGGCTCCAGCCAGGGTCGCGCCGATCGTGAGCAGGACGGGGCCTGGGTGAAGGGTGCGCGCGGCCGAGGGGAGCGTGGCCGAAACGGCGAGGGCTGATGCGACTGCACCGGCAAGGCAATCAGCGGATCAGCCCACTACGCAGACAACAGGTGGGGCGAAGCGAGATCAGTGTGAGGACTCACGTACGCCCAGCTTAGGGCCATCCTCAAGGCCAAACGACGTGCCCTTGGCGCTGAGGAAGTACACCGACGCCCCGCCGAGACCAACGGCGAGGAACCCGGTCGACCGGAGCGACGGCTGCGACAGGAAGCGGTAGGCTGAGCCGGTCGCGAGTGCACCGCTGTCAATCGGGGAAAGGTTGAAAGAAGGGCCGGTTAGCCGATGATGCCGCGGGTTGGCGATGGTGTCAAGTGTGAGGGCAAGAACACGCACGACATGAGGTAGGCTGGCGAGGCAGAGACGATGCCTGCCGGTGTGTAGACTGCCGACTGGGGGTGAGAGAGAAGAATCAAGAGGGTTTGATGGGGAAAGGGGAGATGGTGTCAATTAGATGGAACAAGAGGAGTCAGAGGCTGGATAGTATGCGCACTCTGGCAAGCGCCGCGCCAGGCTTGGGAAGCTTGGACGAGGACGAGGCGGACGAGGCCGGGTCGTAAGAGGTGAACATGTCGGGCGGCTGAGGGGTTGGAATGATGGTGGTGGGAGTAGGTGGAATGAGTGATGGGAGGGAGATCAGGGACCCAGTCGTCTTTATGAAGAGCGCTCAGTGGCGATCAGACGGCTAGGGTGATCGGCGGAAGAACGGGCTGGAAGGGGTTGGAAGGGGGGAGCCGCGAAGCAGCTGGAAAGGATAGAGGTGCCCCCGTCCACCGCAAAAAAGCGATGAAGGCCGAGACAAAGAGGATCAGCAGGGTGCGTCAAAGCAAGCAGATTACAAGAGACGGGGTGAGGAGAAGGGGAAGTACCTCCGGCCACTGTAGGCGTATCGCGCCGTCGGGCCGACATACGATCTTTCACCACGGCGGTCGCCGCACCATTTGCTCGTCCAAGCCGGCTCAACGCCTATACCTTGTGATGGAGGAACCTTGCAGCTCGACGCCACGCTCTCGAAGCGCCGTCCGCGCGATCTTCAGGCCCGGTGCCTGGGGCGGCGAGTCGATCGTGACCGCACGCAACGACGGCAACCGACGTACTCCGCTGCTTTCGTCTTGGAGGCTAGAGGCGAGCGCTAAGAGGATGCTATTGGACCTCTGATCCGATCCGACTAGCTCGAGGACTTCGAGCTTTTCGAGCTTGAGCAGCGGCCAAAGAGCCTGCTGGCGATTGAAGCCGTGGATCGAAAGCGAGAGGAAGTGAAGATTGGGCGCCAGCGACAGCAGCTCGGGCGAGAAGCGCGGCATCGGGCAGTCTGGGCTCAGGTGGATCGAGAGCTCCTCGAGGCGTTGGCCGAAATCACCGCTGAGGAGGAAGGTGAGGGCCGGGTGAGACGTCGACAGCGCGAAGTGGCGGATCATGAGGCGCCGAACACGCTTCAACTCGGTGTGGATGCGGCCCAGGAACACCGGGGTCGCGAGCAAAGGGTCGTCGAGGTAGAGGGACGTGACTGCAGCGAGATTGCGCAGACTGAGGTGGAGGAAAGAGGGCGGGCCAGAGAGGACGACCGATCGGAGGTTGGGTCGGACGTTTCGCCGAGGCTGGCGGAGGAAATCAGCGACCATGCTACCGACGAATGTGGCGTCTTCCAGCGCGGACAGGGCACAGAAAGCTGAGCAAAGGGTGATGAGAAGTCGATCTTCCTCTTCCTGGGCCTTGGACCGATAGCGCGGGGGATGAGCGGGCGGTCGCGCGATCCGCGCCACGAGAACGCCCGAGGCCAAAGAAGGGTCGGCTTGGAGAGCGCCGAGGAAGGAGACGAGAGCCGACTTGGCACGCAACTGGTTGACTCTGCCGAACGAGATCTCGCGCCAGAGCAGAGGTTGGAAGTAGTCTGGCGAAGTAGACACGGGGGCACGCGTCAGCCGACGTCGGAAGCGACTGTATGCGCGTTGCACGAGAATGTTAGAACGTCAACGCACCTCGCCAGTCGAGCGACACGAGGCAGAACCGAAAGAGGCTGTGGGCGAGATCTCTCGCCGCACGAACGTCCAGATCCGGGTCACGGTAGACGACGCGTTCGGTACATTGCTGCATGATGCGGATGAGCACGTCGTACGGAAGGGCGGCCGACGAGCTGCTCCCGGCAGTTGCGATGCATGAGCAACGGGGGCCCAAGCTCGGATCAGCGTCTAACCATCAAGTCTGGCGAGGTTGAGTGCAATGCAGGACTCACCTCTCGACATCTGAGTTGGCTGACATGCGATCTTGTGCTGTGTCTGTCGAGTCAATGGGACGAGTCGGTCGGTTGGCTGCAGCGGGAAAACCGTGATATGCATGGGCTAGCTGGACATCGACAGACCTGGCGGGGAAGCACCTGCCGAGCAAGCGACGCTGCCGGCCACCAGTGACCAGGTTGAGACTGAGACGCAGGACGCGCACGAGATTACAGATCACGAGGAGAGTCGACAGCAGGACAGAGGCGAGCAATGCTTGTGGTCGAGGTGAAGGGGAGGCAGCTCGCAGTTGGCCGCACCAAGGTTGCGCAGTCGACTTCGGCCAGCTTGCGAAGCTCGAGCGATTGTCGGTGCAGAGGGCGCGGTCGATGCTCGCCTTACAACACGACGGAGACACGACGGGGAGGCCGCAGCCCGAGTCCATGTCTATGCATGCTCGCTCGCCGCGCGCGTTCGGCCACGTCGGGCAGCACGGCCGGTGGGGTCTGCGGCAGCAGAGAGGAAGTTCGAATGACGCTCGCCTGGGGCGGCGGCGAGACGGAGCGGCTGAGACTTGCCGGCCGCTGCGGAGTTTGAAAGTCTTTGCGGCGGGGAGAGACACGCGCGCAGGCAGCCAACCAGCGCAGGGCGCAAGAAAACAGACCCTGAACCCTGCCTGCCTAGCCCTCTCCTCCCCCTCGCATCCCACCACTTCCAGCTGTTCTCTCCATACCGTTTACGAGCATCTCGCTTGTCAGCGAGCGCCGTCCATTCTTCGGACAGAGAAGGTGCGTCTTTGTTTTCCTTTTTCTCGAAGGAGTTACGCGGCAGGCCCGGCGCGCAACACCCGAGGGGCAAGCACAGCGTTGCTGACCACGCACTGGTTCAATCCCTCCTCCCACATCCCGTTCGCACAAGCAAGGCAGTTCCAAGGAGTCCATCGCTTCTTCCCGGCATCCTCAGCGTCGCATCGACCCGCTCTCGTCGACGGTCCACTGAGGTCTCAACGAGCTCGCTACAGGCGCTCGTCGCTCGCGCTCCCGCCACCGCCCTCTCGCCGCGTCGCCAGTCACCGCGACCCCCGCCTTCCTTCCGACCCGCCGTCGGTCTTCCTTCCCCCTCCCCAACCCCTTAGGAACGACCCAAGCCATGGCCCTCATTCAGTGATCCTCCGGTCGGCCTCCGTGCTCTTCCAACCCACCCACCCTCTCCTTCTCCCGCTTTCAAGCGCGTCCAGCTCGACGCTCGCCTTTTTCAAGCCCTCTTGAACCTTCTCGCCGGCCGGCCTCTCCCACCGTCACAACAAGCCGCCCAACCAGCACCTCTCCCCTATCTTTCCAACGGAGATCACCCTGACCAGCTCAGTCTCGTGCGTTGCATCCACATTTTCCGCTCCATTGACCGAGACGCGTTCAGAGAGGGACGTGCGAACGGAGCCAGCCTCTGCGAGGTCGGGCAGTGCCCGGCTTTCGCCGGCCGGCACCAGTCAGGCAGGAGCCAGCAGCGACGATGGAGTGGCAGGAGATGAAGGCTCCCGCTCTCGAACGGGCGGCTCTGCTCCCATAGCTGCCGTGCTGACCACCTCCCACCCGCCTCTCACGCTTCAATCTGGCAGCTAGCTCGACTTGCACCTTCGCCGCCTCATTTTCACCTCGCCCACCGGCCTTCTCCGCAACCCTCCCACAAAGCAAGCCTGCCTTTCTCCCTCCTCTCCCACCTTCAACAGCATCATACAAACGATGTCGGTCCTTATCCCGCCCACCCCGCACCATCCGCTCGATCCCTCGCCGAGCGCTGGGTCGTCATCACCTTCCGCCACCCTGTCCACTCAAAGCGCCTGCTCCACATGGCCCGAACCGTCGAGCACGATGCCGCCGGACATGCCCATCTTCACCGTGCAGCTCACCGCTGCGACGACAGGCTGGTCACCTTCGCCTACGTCCGACGACGACAATACGAGCGCGACTGGCGACCTACCCTACACGGCCTGCGAGCTCAAGCGCGTGCGCTTTCCTTGCCCCGTCGCTGAAGCCGAGCGGTTCGCTGTACGTCCAGCTTTGTGCGCTTTCGCTGCTTCCTTCTGAGGGAAGAGCGGATCCTCACGCCTTCGCTTGACCGGCTGCTGCTCAGTCGACCCACTTGACGTACTCCCCCGCCGAGTATGACCGAACGCCGATTCTCATCTCAGAGGAGGGCCGGTCGTGCGCCCTGCCCGCGCGCGGATCCAAGCGATGCTACTTCTACACGCCCGCCGACGAGGTCGACGACGTGTCCGGCCCCGTCCGCGGCAGCATCGACGAGGTTGATGACTCGTCCGAGGGCGAGTCGGACAGCAGCCTGAGCAACACTGAGGAGGACGAGCTCATGGACCGTCGGATCGCGATGATGCGGTCGATGGGTCTGGCTGCGGCCGGCGTCGCGCTCGGTATGGCCGACGGGGGCGACGATTCGGACGATGACGGTCGCATCGAGTACTCAACGACGCCGAGCCCCGACGTCGAGGCTGCTGCGGTTGGCGAAGAGGCTCAGCGCGAGCTCGACGACGAGTTGCTGCGCATCCGCGAGCGCTGCCGCACTCGTTTCGGCCTGTGGCGAGTCGAGACAGCCGAATTCGCGTCAGAAGGTGTGCTTCGCACTGGCCTCTGTCGCCTCAGCGTCCGCCTGATCGATTTGTTCTGACCTGCCCGCCCTTCGTCACAGACCCCAACGCTTGCGGCAGCCCGCGCGAACCTTGCACGCCCAATCCCTCGCCAATGTCGCCGCCAGCCTCGCTTGTGGATGGCGCTGCCGAGGCCGACGGGGATTCGCCTACGCCGCCCGCGGTCACTGCTGCCGCACTCTTCTCTTACTTCCAGCCCTCTTCGGCGACGCGCTCCCGCTCGGCCTCGCCTTCGCCCTGCCCGTCACCGACGGCGCCCATCGCCATCCCGACGCACTCTTCGTCCCGGTCGTCGTCGCTCTCGGTCGACGACGGTTGCGCCAGCTCGTTTGACGCGCCCGCTTCGGCCACGCCCACGAGCTCGCTGGTCGGTCTGTCGCTCTCGCGCTGGGCGGCCCGCGCCGTCGACGACGACGACGACCAGGACGAGACGGACTCGCCGGCCTCGCTCGGGGCGGCCAGTCCTGCCACGCGGCGCATGATGTGGTGCGAGCAGATGAAGCTGCGGTGCGTGGCGCCTCGTCTGCCGACGGTCGTTCCGGCACACGATGACGAGGAGGAGGAGACCGAGGAGCACCGGGACGACAGCCGGGGCATGCGTCGTTGGCTCACCGAGCGTCACATCAGCGACTCGCCTCCGCCAAGCCCTGGCTGGGACGACGGCGCGTCGTCGTTCCTCGCCGGTCGCCCGACGCTCTGCAGGACCAATGCCGCCGGCGGCGGCTTCCCCTTCACACGCGTCGCCGCTACCGAAGACCAGCCCACCAATGCGTCTTCGTCGACCGTCCATCTCGTCTCGATTTCGACCGCGGCTGCGACGGCCGCCTTCGAGAAGCGGTCCAGCCCGCCGTCCACGCCGTCCACGGCCTCCCTCCTGCGCTCAGCGCTCGCCCCCTCGCCTCCCTCGCCGATTGAGAAGACGCCGACGGCCGCCTCCGACTCGTCATCGACGCCAACAACGACTGCGCCCGCCTCTGTCACGGTCGACCTGGTCGCGCCGCTGTCTCTCCTGGCGTCGCCTTCGTCCTCGGCCTGCTCGTCGTCCGACACCGGCAGCTTTTCGACCGACTCGGACCCGCCGTCGCTCGCGAGCCTTCGCGGCGGCGAGGACGATGAGGACGATCGGTGGGACCTTCACCGTGAGCTCTCGGCCAGCCCGTGCTTCCGCTCACGGTCGTCCACCACGACCAGTACAGGCAGCGGCGACAAGCTCGACCTGTTTGGTGCCGGCGGCTGGGCCGAAGGCGGCGAGGCGAGCGAGTTCATTCTGGGCTCGCGCGGCGTCTGGTAGATGGCAGGACGTCCGCCCACCATCCCACTCCTGCAATACCTCTCTTCCCCGCCACCCTCCTGGCCCATCACGACCTCAATCACCTGCTCACCTGTCTGCCACCACATTCTTCGCCCCTCCGCATCCTCTGTACACCCTGCACACAACCCCTGCCTGGCGCTCCCCTACATCTCCCGCCACCCTTTCCTGATCCCCTCCGCAACCCTTGCCCGACTGCAACCTCAAATAACGACCCGACCTCTCTTTTGCTTGCTCTGCTGCACCTCATCCATGACGATCTCCCCTTCATCTGAGCTCGGCTTGTCGCAATCTCGCGCAGATCGACCGCGCATCGTTGCACGACTTGACGTGGAAGTGCACTGGGAGTTGCGATGCGGGTCGGCAGGGCCGAGTGATGCGGCTGACCTGCGCGTGTCATCTTTCGACCTGATCACGATCTCTTCCTTTCGACTACCATCTTACAGCATTCGCCATGGAGGACTTTTCAACCCTGAAGGTCGCAGGTACATCTTGAGACGCGTTCTCTTGGTCGTCCACCGTACGAGGACACTCCTGGGCTGACTCCAGCATCCCGCCCTCATCAGAACTCAAGGAGCAGCTCGACCAGCGCCAGATCACGTACCCAAAGTCGGCCAAGAAGCAGGATGTGAGTTGCCCTGACCTGCTGAATCCCGTACGCCAGTTGCAGGTGCTGATCGCGTGCTCTACATCTGCGCTCGCTCGTCAGCTGCTCGACCTGCTCGTCGAGGCGACCAAGGAGTCGGTGACCACGGCCGGATTCGAGCCAGCAACAGCCTCGGCGCCTAGGGCTGAGGTTGAGGCTGAGCTTCCCGGGGACGTCCTACAGCCGCCTGCAACGGCAGCGGATGCACTCGTTGAGACTACCAAAGGCGATGCCGCTCCTCCTGCGGCCGAGACTGCGGCAGAGCCTACCGCGGCCGAGACGATGCCGACGACGTCGCCGGACGTGGCTGCTGCTCCTGCCCCCGCCCCTGGCACTGCAGAGCCCACGCGGACCGAGCCCAGCGCAGCGGTGCCTGCCGCCGTGCCTGAGTCGACGCTCACCGCATCGTTTCCTTACCCCGCCGAGGACCTGACCGAAGCCGTCGTCGACGAAATACCGAAGGGCGTCGAGCAGAGCGCCGACGGTGAGGACGAGAAGCGCGGCGGCGACGAGCTGCTCGGAACCGACGAGGACGAGGTCGTGCTAGGCAAGCTGCCGGCGGACGGGGCAGAGCCTCCAGCAGCGATGCCGGCAGATGCCAAGATGGACATCACGATCAAGGCTGAGCCGACACAGCCCGAGGGCGGAGACATTGCCATGAACGACGCCGGCTCGTCCATGCCCGTCGCTGCAGCTCCCGCCCAGGCCCCGGCGGCCGTCCCCACGCCTCCTCCTCCCACGCCCGCCCTCAAGCGGTCCCTCTCTCCTTCTGCCGACGTCGAGATGTCCGCAGGCGCCGAGGAGCCCGCAGCAAAACGCATCAAGCAGGCGCTGCCCGTGCTGCCCGAGCCCACCAACTTTGTCGCTGGCGACCACCCGCCGACTACCGGCCTCTACATCACCAATCTGCGCCGGCCGCTGCCTGACTCTGCTTTGATTGACCTGCTCGAGGAATTTGGCGATCTCGACAGCCAGGCCGGCGTCGGCAAAGGTGCTGGCAAGGCCGAGACGACGGCCGGCAAGGACGGCTGGTGGCTCTCCCCTGTCAAGTCCCACAGCTTCGCTGTTGTGAGATTCAGCCGCCGCCTGATGTCTGCCCTCAGGTCGCTTTGGTTCCAGCGACTGACCTTGCTCTACTCTCCTACCTCAGTTCAGGACGCCTGAGGCAGCGCGCGCGGCATATGAGTCCCTGCGCGGCCGAACCGACTTTCCGCCCGAGGCGCCTCAGCCGACGCCCCCGCTCGGCGTCTCTTTCTTGCCTGCGTCCGAGATCCCGCGACTCATCGCTCAGGAAGAGACCGCCTGGTCCAATGGACGCAAGAAGCTCGAGCTTCGGATCGTGCTCGCCGATGGCGAGTGGACCTACTCGTACGAGGGCGCGGGCGATGTCAGCCTGTTTGGCGGCACGAGGGGGCCATACGCTGGCGCGGGTGGTCCGAGGGGCATGTCGTTCGCGCCGAGGGGAGGAGGGGGCTTTGTTCGAGGGGGCCTTGTTGGTGGGCCTCGCGGAGGTGGAGGCTTTGGCGGACCACCGCCGCATGCTGCCGCCCGAGGAAGCCACAGTGGTGTGCGCGGCGGCTTCATGGACCGCGGCAACTTTGCCGGCCGAGCGCCGCCTCCGCACGCTGCTGAGTCCGGATACTCCAACGGTCGTGGCGGGCAGCGCGACCTGCTTTCTGGTGGTGGTGGCGATGCCTTTACTGGCCCTCGGCGACCGTTGGCCGCCTCGACCTCGTCCGAGGGCTGGGGCGACCGCGGCCGACCGCCGCCGTTCCGCGCCGCCGACGAAGACGACGATGCGGGCTATCGCCGAGGCGGACAGCGCGACCACCGATCTGGCGGACGAGGAGGGTGGGGTGCGCCTCGAGATGTGAGCTCGTATCGCGCAGGGGACACGTATCGGCCCGACGACCGAGCGCGCGGGGGCGACTCATATCGTCCGGTAGGCGGCGGCGGTGGCTGGGGTGACCGAGGCGGCAACAGGCGTCGGTCGCCGAGTCCTGTCGGGCGCCGAGGCAGGAGCAGGAGCCCGAGCCGCGACCGACGGGACGGCTGGTGATGATGGCGATGGAGGCCGAGAAAAAGAGTCTGACAGGTGTCGACTCGAGATGCAAATGCCCATGTTGATCCTCCCTGTCGTGCCATCGCTCGCGAGGACTTTCAAGGGGTGCGTATCGTCTTCAGGGGGCGCAGAGGCGAAGCGCATGATGAGGCAGGGTGGTATACGGAGAGCGAGGCTCGAGGAGGGGGCGAGAGGCGAGAGAGGGTATCTGGTGTGAGCGCGGGTGAAGCGCAATCAGACAGCAGCTGTGTGTCCGGGGGGGGGGGGGCGAGGGCGAGAGGGTATCGTGGAACGTTGTGCGGATCCAATAGACAGAGATGTGCGTGCAAGCGATCGAGCGGGCAAAGTACAAGAGGTTCACAAGGCAGAAAGAGTCAGAGAGCGAGTGGGAGAAACAGAGTCCGAAGAGCGGCGAGGGGAAGTGGACCAAGATGGATGGGTGAAAGGGAGATCGAACACAATGTCAAAAAGCAAAGTCCATCGACTCAAGGCAGCTCGACGATGAGCGTCATGCGCTTGCGTGGCTTGTCGAGCAGCGGGACGGTCAGCCCTCGAGGTCCATCGGCCGCCAAGCGCGAAGCCTGTTCCTGCTGGGCGGCCCAGGCCACAATGGCGTGGTCGGTACACATCCGCCGGCCATCCGCGAGGTCGTAGTGCTCGGTCATGGACGCTGAGCAGAAAGGATCTGCGGTGCAGAAAGATGGAAAGGGGGCACATGTCAGTCTGATACTGGAGCGCAAGAACCAGCATCTCGCAGGAACAAAGCACGCACGGTCGCAGCGCAGGCAGGTCGGGTGGAGGCGCAGCTCGCCACGAGTTGACGTCTTAATGACCGCGCACGCGCCCTCGATAGGCAGGTCGCATGTCTGGCAGAGGGTCTTGCTGGAGACAGGAAGGACAAAGCCGTGGCAGGCAGATGCCTTGGTCAGCGAGTAAACCCTCGATGAGGCAAATAGCATGTGAAGGCAGCCTTTGACGCACTTCTCGCGGTGGTAGCACAGCTCGCAATGGGGCCGGTCGGCGTGGACGTAAAAGGTCTGGCCGTCGAAGGGTTTGTCGCAACAGAAGCACGTGAAGCAGTGTCTGCAGGCAGAGCAGGGCGCGGGGGTCAGCTCGGATGAGACAGGGCGCCAAAGAGAGGTATGAGCGCCTTGCTCACCGGTGCCATTTGCCTCGGAGCTGACCGTCCGAGCTGGCGACTGCCTCGCTCTCAATGACGAGGCTGCAGCGACGACACTTGGGCAGGTAGAGCTCCTTCCAGCAACCCTCGCAGAGCAGGGCGCTGGCGCCCTTTGAGGGCTTGCGCGGGGCCTCCACGGAAACGCTGCCATCCTTGGCGGTCGCGGCCATCGCGTCTTCTTCATCCGGCTTGACGGCGACGAAGCGCTTGCCAGTCGGACCGCCGACCTCGCACGCGCAGCGCAAGCAAGTCTTGCGCCGTTTGGGTTGCTTCGAAGCCAGAGGTGCCGTGCGCTGGTGGCTGGCAGACACGAGCCTCGAGCCTGGGAAGGCAGACTCAGCGGACGGCGGCGAGACGGGCGACGTCGTGGGGAGCGAATCGGATGACGGCGACGTGACGGTGAGCGCCTGGCGCATGGCATCGACCATCGACTCGAGGTCCTCGATACCGTCTGACGACCCTGCTGTGCGCGGCCCCTGCGACTGCGACTCAGCTGACGAAGGAGGGACCGGCAGATGACGACGAGGTATGTCCTCGGCTGCGAGATGGTCCATCGAGCTCGACGGTGTCATGAGGCTCTCGACTGCGAGCGGCGGCGGCCGCTTCACGCCCGTCGACGGCATGCCGTCGAACCGAATGGAGTTGTCGGCGCTGGTCTCGTGCGAGTCGGTCGTGGCCGATGCCTGCCGGCGATGATCACCTGACGAGTGCGTGTCCCTCGACGACGGAGGCGACGCCGGGCGCGAAGTGTTGCCCGGAAATGGTAGCTTGGACGCAGAGCCTTGCTGGATCGCCTTGAGCAGACCGCCGCGAAGAGAGCTCGAGTCGCTCCCTGCCGCGCTCTTCCACGGCGGTTGCCCGCGCATGTCGTCCTCCAAGTCGCTCGAGTCGTCCGACATGTTGCCGAGGTTGAGAAAATTCTCGCCGAGGCCCTCGCCGCCGGAGCGACTTTCGCCTTCGCTGCCCTCGGCCTCGCTACCCGTCACAGCAGAAGCGGTCGTGCCGGCCGTCAGGCTGCGCTCGAGAGAAGTTTCGAACGACGGTCGCTCCTTGATTGACTGCTGGGCGCGGTGACCGGACGAGAGCGAGGTCGAGGTCGAGTGCGACGGCGCGTGCGAGAAGACAGACCCGGGCGCGTTGGGCGAGCCGACCGACGAGGGCGAGTTGGTCTCAAGCTGGAACGCTGGCGAGGGTGCGGCCGTCGAGAAGGGCGAGTGAGGCGAGTAGGTCGAGGGCGACGTCGACGCGGGCATGGTCGGCGGGCGCATGGTTTCAACTGTTGGCGGTCATGCACAGCTCGAGACAGGCATCAGCTTTCGGTCCATCGTGGAAGAGAAGCGAGAGGAGGCAGGCGCACCCTTGAGACCACCGAAAGCGCCGATGACCTGGCGCTCCTTCATCACCTGAGCGGCCGCAAGCTGGAACGCGCGCCGTCCGACGCCGGCCCGACCTGCGCCGCCTCCCGACTCGGCCTCCCTCATGATGCGCCACGCCTCCTCCTCCGACACACCGTCGAGGCCGATCGGGGACGGCGTCTTTGTCGACCGCTCGTGCGAGTACGACAGCGTCGGTGTGTGAAACGACGAGGGTGCGGGATTGTACCCCGCCGACATGGACGAGGTGGACGACAAGGCTGGGGACGAGGGACGCAGCTGCCAGGGGTTCAAAGGGGGCGACGGCAATGGCATGTCGTTGACCGACGGGTGCGAGATCCCTGGGGGAGGAAGCGGCATGCCAGTGGGATGGCGCTGGGGCGGTCGGCTGCCCTGGGGACGCGATGATGAGGCGGACGACGATGCGGACTGGGTCGAGCCAATCGACGACGTGCTGCCCGTCCGGCGCGAGCCGGGCGCAAACACGTTGGGAGGCGGTTGGAGGGGCTGGTCGTCCTCAGTCCCTCGCCGAGAGAGGGACGGACGGGGTACGCTGGGCTGAGCGACCGGTGGCCGCCTGCCGCCTTGTTGCTGCTGTTGCTGAGGCGTAGCTGTCGTGAGGACAGGCGACCGACCAGAAGCTGACTGCGCCAGCGGCGAATTGGACGACGTGACTGCCGTTGTCGTCGTCGGCGAGATCGAAGGTCTTCGAGGCGGCAGCGCAGCCGTCGCTGCGAACGGTGTCGGATCAGAAGGTCGCCGTTGCTGCTGGGTGGCAAAGGGTGGGGCGGAAGGCTGATGCTGCTGCTCGGGGCGAGTCGGCGGCTTGCTCTGTCGCTGATGAGGAAGAGGAGGTCCCTTCTTCATTGAAGGGGCCGCTGCGCTCGAGAGCCTCGGCGGCGGCGCAACTCTGGAGGAAGACGCAGGAGTAAGGCTGCAGACGTGCGTCCCGAGGTCCATCATAGAGACTTGCGCTTTGCACGTCGAGCACTGTCAAGGTCGACGTTCGTGAAGTGAGCCCTGCTTGCCTCATTCAGCGCGAGACAGAAGGCGCAGGAGAGGGAGGGGACGAACCGCGACCGACGGCAGCACTTGCGAGGCCCGTTCGCCAGCGGGCGCAGCGGCGAGAGGGGGGACGAGCGACGTCGACATCGGGTTGGAGGGAATGACAGGGTCGCGGGGGGATAGACGTTGGAGGAGGGTGGCCGACGCGGACGGCGGCTTGTTGGGATGGCGAGAGGACCTTGCCCGGGATGGGAAAGCAATCTAGCAGGAAGGCGACCGTTGACAGCCAGCGAGCAGGGCGAGAGAGGGGCAACGGGCCGTTGGAGCGTCGGCGTGCGGGGCTCGAGCGTGGGTTGGTCCCGGGCGATGGCTGCTGCTTGCTGCTGCGGGTTGGTCGGTGTCGACGCCCGCTAGCTGCTGTGCTGACTGCTGAGAGAAGTCTGCGACGAGAAAGAAAGGAACACCGGTAGCGAGGCGGAGGCCGTCTGCAGAAAGCGTTGCGTGGGTCGTTGTCGTGTGCAAGGACAGGAGGCGAGGACAAGGTGCGCGGCGTCGTGCAGATTCAGAGGCGCAGACAAAGAAAGTCCCGAGCTCGCGCAAAAAGCGAGCGCGATCGACGCTCGGACCCGTTGGCTCGGACTCATCGACAGCGGCGGGGCGCGACGTTAGCTCTCCTTTTTCGCGAGCCTTTCCCGTGGGCGCGCGAGTGGACGATGGTCACCGGCGAGCCGCTAGCAGCGCGTGGATTCATGAGGTGGGCCTGCTCCGCGATGCTGAGCGACTTCGACGCCCGCCGGTCGTTCGACGAGCCCACCACGACACACAACTTGATCTTGCCAACCCGTCGATCAATCGCGGCGCGCTCACTGAATCTCCAGGAACGGGTCGTAAAAAGTGTCATGATGATGGTGAGAAGCACTGGGCAGGTCACTTCTTGCCGCCTCGACGGACGGCCTTGCCGACGTCACGCTCGAATCGGCCCTTCTTGGCCTTGGCCGGCCGACCCTCATCGCCTCCGCCGCGCTTCCTGCGGTCCCACGCGCTCTCGCGCTCACCTCCTGCCGCTCGTCCACTGCCATAACCACCAACAGACGACAGCCCGCCGAGAACGTCGTCCCAGCCGGTGATCGACCCGCCGCCAATGCCGTACGCATCGTCTCGCTCCTCGCGTTCGCGCCGCTTGAGCTCCGACTTTTTGAGCGGCAGTCGGACAAAGGACGACTCCTCATAAGCGTCTTGCTCCTGGGCGAGACTCTGCTTGTTCCGGGTCGCCCGAGCCGAGGATGAGAGGGACGGCAGGCCAGAGACGGACTCCTGGTGGGGCATGCTCGAGATGGCCGACATGGCGTAGTCTTTGAGAAGGCCAGACGTCTTGTTGGCGCTGTGCTCGGCCTGCTTGCCCTTGGACCGCGCCGACTTGGGCAGATCCGAGTACGGCACAGCGGCCAAGCGCGGCGGGCGGTATAGCGCACCGGACGTGCCAGACGTCGACGCTTCGGGCTGGTCGTCGTCCGAACCAGAGGCAGAGCCGTCCCGGGCCGACGGCTTGACGAGGGCCGATGGATTGGGGCGGAACGACATGGGGTCTGGTGGGTGAGAGAGACGCATGATCAGTCGTCTGTGAGGAGGCAAGGCGCTGAAAAGCAGAAAACGCACCGTTGGCGATATCCTTACCGCCATCCTCCACCGCGCCCTTGACGAGGCGGTCGACCTGCTTTTGGACCTTGGACTCCATTCCCTTGACGCGCTCCATGACCTCGCGAACGACGACGAGCTCCTCGACAAGCTGCGCCTCGCCGACGTTGGCGGGCCGAGACTGGCGCAGCGCGGCAAAGTCTGCGAGGACCGACTGGGTCGCCGGCGGAAGCGCAGCCGTTTGGGGTGAGGGCTGGAGGGACGAGGCGAGGAGGAGCGTGTAGAGGTGCGTGTAGGTGAGGAGCAAGGAGGGGCGGAGGGAGAGGAGCGACAGGCCGGGCGAATGGTCGAACGACGAAGGGTCGGCCTTGAGCGTCGACAGGAGCGGCGCGAGCGCGGCATTGGCCTGGGCAACCGACGTCTTGATGGCCGTCAGCGTCGGGACGACCGACTGAGTCGGCGGGGCGGCCATGGCGATTAGAGGTGGGAGTGCTGTCCGTCGACCTCCTGTTCATGCAGACCGGCGGAAAGGGTGGGAGAGAGCAACAGGTTTGTCAGTCAGGAACCGTCGGCCTCAAGCAAGAGCAGCCAGCCCGTCCCAGCTCCGACGCCAGCCCACCGGCAAGAAGTCGTCGTCCAGAGGCACTGTCCCTCAGTCACGGGTTTTCTAAGTCCGCCTCGTCCAAGAAGGATCGAGTTGAGCGTTATCGATCTCGTTTTGTTCAGTGCCCAGTGCTGATGGTCATCATTGGGAGGATGCCTTGAACGACGACGACGGCGGGTTGATGGGCGGGTCAAGAGGAGGGGGAAAGGTAGGCCGCTGGGCTGGGCTCCTCTCGACTGGCGACCAAGAGCAAGCAAGCGGCCAGGAAGCAAGACAGGACGTACTGGGCGGTGGAGGAGTGCCCGTTGGAGTGCGAGGGAGGAGCGAGGCAGGGAGGGGTGGGAGAAGAAGCGGCGGTGATGGTTCGAGCGACCGGTCGAACGGCGGGTTGGGCAAAAAACTTGGGCGGCAGGGCGGGGCGGGGCGCGTGGAGGGGGGCACGAGCGCCGAGGGAGATTTCAAACTCCGACAGGCTCGAGTCGGTCGATTCAAAAGGGCGAGGGCTCGGGCGGCCACCCGCGCAGGCGTTTCCCCTTCCTCCCCTCCTTTTCCTCGCGCCTTGTCCCGCCCGCCGCGAGAGAGCCATGAGCACCCGGTCCGTCCCGTCCCCCTTTCAACCTTCCCCTGCCATCTGCCCCCTGTCGTCACAACTCTGTCTCCACACCATTCATGCAATCTCACCCCGGCTACTGCCACCCTGTCCGCCCGACGCTGACCTCTTCTCTTGCGCTCCTCTAATCTCAACTCGCTCACTCGTCCTTGCGCTGCCCGCTTCCAGACTCGACCGGCTCATCTCCCTCCTCGAGACGGGCTCGACCCCGCAGATCAAGCAGACAGCTGCCAAGCAGCTCGGCCAGATCGCCACTCGCTCCTTCGGTGCCCTCGCCAGCTCGTCTTCGGCGGCTGCAGCTGCGGCTCCGGCACCGCCGACATCAACCACAACTGCTCCTACTTCAGCAGCACCGGCACCAGGCGCAGCTGCGCCGGCGCCGCTGGACGCGGCTGACGAGACGGGCGCGGCCCACCTCGGCGTTGGTCTCGACAGCGACGACGAGTGGAAGGAGGTGCTCGGGCTGATCGGTCGAGTGCGTCCAATCTTGCCCTCTTCCAGCGTTCGACGTCGAGCACGGTTGCTCAAGTCCCAGGACACTTGCCTAGTCGGATTTACTGATTTTTGCCTTTCTGCTCACCCGCTGACTTTCTTGGCTCCAGGTCCTCCCTCATCTGCGCTCAAAATCATACGACACGCGGACGGCAGCGTCCCTTGCGCTCGAAACTATCTGTCGTTCGGTGCCGCTCTGGACTCCGCCGGCGCTCGCCACGACGCCGAGCTCGTCGTCGTCTGCCCCTCCTCCCGTGCCCTCAGAAGCTGCCTTCGACCTCGCACCCTTGCTCGCGCCCGACCGGCCGAAGCTGCTCGCTTCCTCCGGCAAGGAATACACTCTGGCGGGCGCAGGCCAGGGTGTACCCATGACCAAGGCTGAGCTCGAGACGAGCAAGAAGGAAGTCATGTCGCGCATGGGCATCTCTCTGCCGGGAGGCATTGACGGCGGGCTGGCCGAGCTCGTCGGCGAGGAAATGGACGCCGAGGGCGAGACGTCCGCTGGTGCTGCTGGCGGCGCCGACGAGTTTCTGGTCAAGAGCGAGGACAACGATGAGGTCAAGCCCGACACCCTCGCGCCGCCGCCGCCGCCTCCCCCGATGTCGACGTCAGCCTCGCCTTCGTCCGACCCGTCGACCGGCGCCGCTCCAGTCGACGGTCCCAAAAAGGCCCTTCCGCGCGGCAAGCGTCAGCGTGAACAGTTTGAGCGCGAGGAGGAGCGCCGGCTGCGCGAAGCCGAGGACGAGGAATTTCGTGGGCTCAGCGCCCGACAGATCAACGCGTTGAAGCGCAAGCGCAAGGCTGGCGGCGGGGCCGCCGTCGTTCCCAGCAGCAGCTCAAAGTCCGTTCTGTGTTCGCGTCTTCCTTTGGCGGGACAGGCACGCTGACCCCTGGCCCACGCCCCTGGCAGAGCACCGCGCCTCGACTCGCCCCTGTCGGCGGCCCACTCGCCAAACGGCTCCCCTTCCGGCTCGCCTCAAACGGAGCTTTCAGCCCCTCTGATTGTCGACCCACAGGCAAAAGCCGCTGCAGCAGCCGCTGCCGCTGTCGCCGCGGGCGGTGCCGTTGATGGCACGACCGGCAAGCCCGACTGGACGACCAACCTGCTCGTCCCGCGCGACGCTGGTGGGCGCGAGCGCTGGCCGTGGCTCAAGGTGGCCGAGCACCTCGTTGTCGGCCTCTTCTCGCCCGCCTGGGAGGTCCGGCATGGTAGTGCGCTCGGCCTGCGTGACCTCGTCAAAGTCCACGGTGCCTCGTCCGGCTGCGTCGTCGGTCTGTCGAAGGCGGCCAACGCAGACCTCAATGCCGAGTTCCTCTTGTCGCTCGCTCACTCGGTCCTCACCCTCCTCGCGCTCGACCGTTTCGGCGACTTCAACTCTGACCAGCTCGTCGCCCCCGTCCGGGAGACGGCCGCGCAGGCGCTGGCATCCATCATGGTCCACCTGTCGGCCGGCGGGATCGCCGACGTGCATGCCGTACTCGTTCAGATGGTTCGGCAGGACTGGGTCGGCGGCAAAGCTGGGGGAAGGGGACGCGGATATGCCTGGGAGGTTAGACACGCCGGCCTGCTCGGGCTCAAGTACGAGGTGGCCGTCCGGGGCGACCTCGTCAGCGAGACGATCGCCAAGGCCGAGATGGACGAGGCCGGGATCGATCTGCCCGTCAAGGTCGAGCCCGGGGCCGAAGAGAGTGTCCTTCAGTCATTGAAGAGGACGCGCCTGCAGAAGGGCGAGCTTTTGCGCGACGTCGTCGATGCTGCGGTCCTTGGGTGCGTCGTCGAATCCGCCTCTTTTCTTGCATCCATCATAGCGCGCTCGCTGACTCTGCCGTCCGCGCTGAGGTATGCAGCCTCGCCGATACCGACGACGACGTCCGGTCCGTCTCGGCCTCGTGCCTGCTGCCCGTCGCGGACTACCTCGTCAGCAACCTGCCAGACGAGCTCAACCGCGTGCTCGACGTCCTGTGGAACGCGCTTGCCGAGGGTGGCGACGAGCTGGGCAGCAGCACCGGCGTCATCATGACATTGCTCGGTGCGCATCGACCCTCGCCTGCTGAAACGTTCCCCCGCTGCGCCGGCCGCTGATCGCCGTCGGTCCCCTGGTCTTGCAGGCAAGCTCATCACCTTCCCCGCGTGCATCGAACGCATGACGTCTGGCCCGCTCACGCTCGTCGACCTCGTGCCCCGGCTTTACCCCTTCTTCCGGCACACGATCGCGACGGTTCGACTCGCCGTGCCGAGCGCCTTGCTGGTCTTTCTCACGACGCCCTCGATCACGACGGCCGACTGGATCGACGAGCGCCTGTTCCGCTTCCTGTTCCAGAATCTCATCGTCGAGGAGCGAGCCGACGTGCGCGATGCCTCGCTCGCAACGTGGGAGGCCGCGGTCGAGCGGACGACGCTGGACGGCCGGCTCGCGCCTTTCCTTGCGCCGTGGCTTCAGATCACCATGTCACCGCCAGGCGTGCCGCTCGATTCAGGCTTGTTCCTCAAGGCCGAAGTCGGCGCCTCCGGTAGCAAGGTTGGCAAGACGGGCCGGACGGCAGACGCCCACGTCTCGTACAATGTCGACAAGAACATGCTCGCGCAGGACCTGTCGCTCGTCGCCGTCGATGACGTCCTCAAGGGCCGTCTTGCGGCCGCGCGTGCGTTTACCGCGCTCGTCGTCCGCGCACCCGACGCGCTCGAGCCGGCGTTCCACCAGCTCGCGCTCGAGTACCTCGGCTCGACCTCGTCGCACCAGCTCATCTTTGTGTCTGTCGTCGTCGAGGAGTGGGCCAAGGCGGCCGACGCTCGTTCGGCTGCAGGCACGTCCGCCCCGCTGCCCGAGGTCAACGAGCACGCCCGCGTCCTGAACGGCCACCTGATCGCCGTCCTCGAGGGCCGCATCCCGACAAGCTACTACGAGATGCTGCTGTTCCTCGGTCAGATCTACACAGAGTGCCAGACGCTGCTCGGCGCGTTTGTGACGGACGGCCTGCTCGCGCAGGAGCTCATTCCCGTCCTACCACCGTCGCTCGTGCCGATGGACCCGCCCGTCGACATCTTTGGCATTGAGACGGCCTCCCACATCGTCGGGCCCGTCTTTGACGCGCTCGTCGCCAACGTCGGTCGCAAGACGGCCAAGGTCGTCTTGCCGTCGTTGCGCGAAAAGCAGGCCCGCGTCCTCTCCTCCATCAACTACTATCAGTCGATGAAGGTGCGTCACGACCGCCAGGTGCAGGCCGCTGTCGCAGCGGCCGTTATCAGCCTCCGCACGCTGCCGGCCAAGCTCAACCCGGTCATCCGCAGCATCATGAACGGGATCAAGGTGCGCCTCGTCTGCGACCCTGCTACCCTGTCTTGTGACTGGCTCGTAGACTGACCCTCCTTTCCCCCTCCTCGGCTTAGTTTGAGGAGAACGTCGACCTGCAGCGTCGTTTCGCACACGGCGTCGCTTCGCTCGTCGACTTCTGCTCGTCGCCGGCCTCGTCGGGCCGGGCCAATCCGTCCGACAAGATCGTCAAGAACCTGTCGACCTTCATCTGTCAAGAGGTGGCGCACACGGCTGTCTTTGCCAGCGCGAAGGGCGACCGCGAGGGCATCCTGACGCTGCGCGACTCCGCGCCCGCCGCCCTGCCCTCCGGCAAGGGCAGGGCAAAGGAGGTCCCGGTGCCAGACTCGGAGGAGGTCTTGCTTTCGCGCATCACCCGGCGAGGCGCGCACAGCGCTCTCGCGCGCCTAGCCGAGCTGTTCGGTCCGCGGCTGTTCCAGGACGTGCCCAAGGTCTGGGATTGCATCTCGTCGGCGATCGCTACGACTCTCGGCAGTGCGTCTACCTCCAATCGTTCGCCCTTGACGACTGCGGGAGCATCCCGAACTGACCAGACCTCCCTCCCATTGTCTCCTGCCTCTCTGTAGCCGACGCCGCTTCCGCTGACGCTGCCATCGCCCGCTCGGACCAAGTCGGCCAGGACATCCTCGATCAGCTGACGACGCTGTCCACGCTCGTCGGTCACGTCCACCCGGACCTGCACGCGGCGCTGCTGCAGCTGCTGCCGTCCGTGCTCAACGGTCTCCAGAGCCAGTACGCCGTCGTCCGGCAGAGCGCGGCCCGGAGCATCGCCGCCTTCTGCAGTGTCATCACCGTCGACGGCATGCGTGCTGTCGTTCAGACTACGCTGCCGTTCGTTGGAGACCCGACGGTCATCAAGCGTCAGGGAGCGGTCGAGCTCGTCTCTCGTGAGTCTTGCCTCCACCTCATGGCCCGCTAGGGGTGCTCTCAAAAGGGGTGCTCTCAAACTGAGTGAGCTTTTCTTCGCGCGCGTCTCCCTGCAGACCTCGTCCGCACGCTCGACACCAAGGCCTTGCCCTACGTCTTGTTCATGGTCGTCCCGATCCTCGGTCGCATGAGCGACCCTGACGACGACGTCCGCTTGTCGGCCACCAGCACCTTTGCCGCGCTCGTCAAGATGGTACCCCTGGAGGTCTGTCTGGTCCGGTTTGCGTGCTGCTGTCCGCCGTCTGGCGCTAACTTCAGCTTTGCCATTCCCTGCAGGCTGGCATCCCCGACCCGCCGGGCTTCTCAGAGGAGTTATTGGCCAAACGGGCGGGCGAGCGCGAATTCCTCAATCAACTGCTCGACGGCAGTAAGGTCGCTCAGTACGAAATTCCGGTCCCGATCAAGGCGGAACTTCGGCACTACCAGCAGGAGGGCGTCAACTGGCTCGCGTTCCTCGCCAAGTATCAGCTGCACGGCATCCTCTGCGACGACATGGGTCTCGGTAAGAGCCTGCAGTCGCTCTGCATCCTCGCGAGCAAACACCATGAGCGCGCCGAGCGCTTCAAGGCGACCGGCTCGCCCGACTCGGTCCACCTACCTTCCGTCATCATCTGCCCGTCGACGTTGACCGGCCACTGGTACTACGAGGTGCTCAAGTTCACCGACTCCCTCCGTCCGATGCTGTACGTTGGCAACTCGTCCGAGCGCGCGCTGCTGCTGCCCAAGCTGCGATCGCACGACGTCGTCATCATGTCGTACGAGGTCGTCCGCAACGACGTCGCCGTCCTGCGCGACCTCGCCTGGCACTACTGCATCCTCGACGAGGGTCACATCATTAAGAATGGCAAGACCAAGTTGACGCAGGCCGTCAAGGCGCTACGGGCCAACCACCGCCTGATCCTGTCGGGCACGCCGATTCAAAACAACGTGCTCGAGCTCTGGAGCCTGTTCGACTTCCTCATGCCGGGTTTCCTCGGCACCGAGCGCTTTTTCAACGAGCGCTATGGCAAGCCCATCACGGCCGACCGCGGTGGCAAGGCGACTCCCAAAGAGCGCGAGGCTGGTGTGTATCTCTTTCTCGTTCTTTGTCCCTGGCTTGGGCTGCTGGCTGACAATCCTTGCTTCCCCGGACTGCCGTGCCAGCCGCGCTCGCGCTCGAGTCGCTGCACAAGCAGGTGCTGCCGTTCCTCCTGCGCCGGCTCAAGGAGGACGTTCTGCACGACCTGCCGCCCAAGATCATTCAGGACTACTACTGCAACCTGTCGGACGTGCAGAAGCAGCTGTACGACGACTTTGCGCACTCGCAAGCGATTGCCGACGTCGGCACTGTCGTCCAGTCGAACGGCGGCGGCAAGGGCCAGACGCACGTCTTCCAGTCGCTTCAATACCTGCGGAAGCTGTGCAACCACCCGTGCCTCGTCGCGCAGGATGCTGACTACGGTCGCATCGCGGCCAAGGTGCAGGCGGCCGGCGGCTCGGCCGGCGGCAAGGGCCTCCGCGACCTCGAGAACGCCCCCAAACTGCAGGCTCTCAAGTGCGTCTCCACCTTTCTTCACTTTGTCTTGTCTCCTTCAGCCGCTGACTGCAGCACTGCCCATCATGCGATATGTCGTCGCACAGGCAAATCCTCACCGACTGCGGCATCGGCTCGACGAGCACGGCCGCCGCGAGTGAGAGCGACGACCTGTCGGCGATGCCTCAACACCGGGTCCTTATCTTCTGCCAGCTCAAGACGATGCTCGACGTGATCGAGACCGATCTGTTCCGGGCCCACATGCCGTCGCTGTCGTACATGCGTATGGACGGCTCCACCGATCCGTCGAAGCGACACGGCGTCGTCCAGACGTTCAACGCCGACCCGAGCATTGACGTCCTTTTGCTGACGACGCAGGTCGGCGGGCTCGGCCTCAACCTCACGAGTGCCGACACCGTCATCTTCGTCGAGCACGACTGGAACCCGATGAAGGACCTACAGGCGATGGACCGCGCTCACCGGCTCGGCCAAAAGAAGGTTGTCAACGTCTACCGGCTCATTACTCGCGGCACGCTCGAAGAGAAGATCATGGGGTGCGTCTCTCGGTTCACCTCGCGCTCTTTCACGTCTGTGAGCTTGCGACTGACACGTTGTCTGGTCCTGCGCCACGCCCCGCAACCCAGTCTCCAACGTTTCAAGCTCAACATCGCCAACTCGGTCGTGACGCAGCAAAACTCTGGCCTCGACTCGATGAACACGTCCGAGGTGCTCGACCTCTTCAAGATCTCGACGGGCGAGGAGCAGGCCTCACTGGCCGCGCAAAAAGCCCGACAGGAGGCCGCCGACGGGCCTGTCACGCAGAAGAGCTTGCTCGAAGGACTCGAGGACCTGCCCAACCACGACGAGTATGAAGGACTCGGCATGGACGCCTTCCTCGGAGGGCTCAAGTAGCACGAGCGCGGCGCCCCTCCCTCTTGCACCCCCTTTCCCACCCTTGCATCGCTTTTCACTTCTCTCTTTTTCGATCCGCAAACCATGCATCTGCCTGCCCCGCGCACGCCATACGGCTGGCAGGCTCATTAGTCCTCCTCTCCATCATGCACACATCCTACCCTTCGGAACCACACGTTGTACCCCCTCGCATGTTACCCATCTTGTCTGTGCCACAACCCTCACTCGCCCACATAGATTCAATCCACCCTCTGATTCACACGCCTGCCGACGATGCGACGATGTCACGTGAACGAAACGAGTCTCAATCCGATCACTTGCGCCTGAGCACGCCCACCGCGACAGCGACGCCGAGCGCGAATCCGCCGACGTAGGGCGCGGCCGCCAGCGCCCACCCTTGAGACCGGCTCAGGCCCTTCTTCCACGCGCTCTTGCGCCCGCCGACGACGTCGTCCCACGTGCGGACTTCCATCGTGTCCCAGCCGTCGAGCACCTGCTCCATCATGGCGTCGTCCATCAGCGACAGCTCCTCAAGTGACCAGCCGTCGCTGACGCCAATCATCCACTTCATGCGGCGCTCGCCGAGCGGCCCGCCGACCCCGGGCGCCCGCTTGCGCAGCTCGGCTCGAAGCTTGCCCACGTTGTCGATGGCCCGCTCGACGTGCTGGGGCAGGCTCGACTCGATCCGCTTGCGGATCAGGGCGGCGATGCGCGGGCCCCTGCCCGACGTCGACACCATGATCTGCAAGGGACCTTTGCGGATCTGCGAGCCAAAGTAAAAGTCGCACTGGGGAGGGACGTCGGCAACGTTGACCGGGATCTGGGCCGTCCGGCAGAGCGTGCAGATGTGTGTCGACACCGGGTTATTGTCGATCGCGGTCAGGACCATGTCGTACTCTGCGCGCGCACGCAACCCGGACACGCGAGAGAAGGAGGGTAGGTCGGGTGAGGGGAGGGAAGTCAGCCTGAACGGTACGAAGTCCTCATGCAGAGCACAGGGAGATGAATTGAAGACACTGACGGCGCAAGTCGTCCCCGTCGGCGTCCTCCCACTCGCGGTCGATCCAGCGGTCGACGAGGCCCTCGTCGATTCGGTGCCGGACCTCGGGTGTCAGGCCGTCCGCCGGTGCGATCAGCGTCACCTTGGCGCCCGCCTCGAGCAAGTAGTAAAGTCGGCCGGTCGCGACCGCACCGCCACCGACGAGAAGGACCTTGCGACCGAGAAGGCGCCAGGCTAGCGAGGCAATCCAAGGGGCAGATTCAAAGGATGTGACCAGAAGGCGTCAGCGGGCAAGGTGCGGAACGGCGGCGGCGGTGAGCTCGCACGAGCGCGTCGCGCAGGGAGGGAGGCCTTGGGACGAACCGAGCATGAAGGAGGTGCCGGGCACGATGGGCGCGAATGCCGAGGAGGAGGCGGAGTCGGGCATGGCGAGGGAGTGAACAGCTTCAGAGGTCGTCGTCGTCGTAGTTGATAGGCAGCAAGCAGCGTCGAGCCTGGCCGCTCAGGTTCGTGCTCGGTTGCCGGCGAGCTGGTCGGCCGTTGACGCTGCCGAGCCCAGCTCCCTCCCGTCCTCCATCCATCGCCCGCGCCATGCCAGCCGACGGCCTGTACCAGATCCGCTATGTTTCGCTCAAGACATCGCTCGCCAACCTGCCGCCGACGCTCTACTCGCCGCTCGTAGCAGCGCAGAAGGTGCGCACTACTCCTTGGCCGGCCCCCCTTGCCCGGATCGCCGCTGTTGCCCTTGCCGGTCGCATACCTTTAGCCCCAGGCAGCTGACAGGGCAAGCACTCACCTCTTCTACTCAACTCCAGAGACCCCAATCGCTCGCGATCCACGTCCGCACGCACGATGGCCGCGAGTCTTACCTCGGCTGGTCGGGTCTGAGCTCGCCCCGGCCGGCGGCTTCACCTGCAGGGAATGCGCGCGAGACTCTCGAGGTCGACCCGGGCGTTGCCTCGTCCTTTGGCTGGGCCGAGGGCTCGCTCGTGCGCCTTCCGTCTGCCGCATAGCACCTTTCCCTCGCTCCTGGCGCTTCACTGACCGAATATGACCGTGTCGTCTCTGCTGTGCGCGCCCCCAGGTCGAGCTCGCGATCGTCCACTCGCTCCCCGTCGCAAAGGAGATCGCCGTCTCGCCGGTGTCGGCCGACGACTGGGAAGTCATCGCCGCCCATGCCCAATGGCTCGAGGACAACCTGCTGTTCTCGCTCCGCGTCTGCGCGCTCGGCCAAAGGATCGAGGTCTGGATCAAGGGCAAGATCAAGGTTACCATGCTTGTCGGTGCGTCTGCTCTTCTGCCGCTCCTTCCTTCCTGCTGCGCCCGCCTGTCGTGCGGCAAGGGTGAACGATGACTGCACACCGGGTAGCGCTGACGCCCGACCCTTTGCACACTCACGACCTTCGCTGGACAGAGCGCATCGACCCCAAAAAGCCCGTCGTTCTCCTGCGGTCCGAGACCGAGGTCCATGTCGCGCCGCTCACGCGCCCGCCGCCTGCCTCGACCGCCGCGGCTTCCGGAGCCGTTCCTGGCCCGTCTCGCGGGACGTCGTCGCCGACCAAGTCAACCTCGCCCGGCGCAAAGAAGCAGCGGCCTTCGCCGGAGAAGAAGTCAAAGGCGCTGCCTCCAGCGCAGGTCAACGTGGGGGAGGGGTTAGTTCAGCCGGCGCCTGCCAAGGTGGTTGAGGAGAGCTACCGCGGATTCCGTCGCGGGCGCGAGCTCGAGGAGAAGCTGCTCAGGGCAGCGGGGGCGGCGAGGGACGGCGGAGGAGATGCCGAGATGAGCGCGGGGTCGCAGCCGGCGCATCTACCGGGGCTCGAAGGCGTTGTGCAGCAGGCGCTGGAGTTCCTCGTCAACTCGTTTGTTCTCCAGTCCGGCCTCTTCTTCCCGCCAACGGTGTCCCGTATGTCCACGTCCCCGTACCGACTGCTCTCTTTTGAGCGCATGCAGCGCTGAATTACGAAGAGCCGATCCGCGACAGAGTCGCGCACGCTGCTCGTGACAGGCGCAGCCCGCAGCGGCAAGACGACAGTCGCTAAGGAGATTGCGGGCCGGCTCGCGCAGGACACGCGGACGCTGACTTGTACGTCCGCCTCCTTGCTCTCTTCTCTTCCACGGGCGGCTCTGGCGACAGACTGGCCTACTGTATTTCCTGACTCTTTGGCATTGTCCCGAAGACACCCGCTTTATCGACGCTTCAAAGCTCTCAGACGAGCGCATCCCGGGCCTCAGGGAGAAGCTCGCAGAGATCGTCAACGACGTCAACTTGAATCGTCCTGCAGTCCTCGTGCTCGACGGCCTCGAAAATCTCGCTGGCGTCGATCTGCCCGTTCGGCCTCTCCTTCCCACTGTCTCTTACGCATGCTCGCACGCTTGACCCTGACCCCTTCCTTGACGGCGTGACAGAACACGGACTCGTCGAGGACGACCCAAATTGCCGAGCTCCTCGTATCGCTTCTCCAGCCTGACGCGAGCACCTTCCACCCGGGCACCGTCGTCATCTGCACCTCCCGTTCAGCCTCAGACGTCCACCCGCTCCTTGCGCAAAAACATGTGTTCGGCTCGACCGTCGCCCTCCGCGGGCTTACCAAGGACGGTCGTCGCGAGGTACTCGACCACCTTGTACGGCACAAGGTTGAAAGCTCGGACATGCTCGAACTCGAAACGATTGACGTTGTCAGCTCCCTGCGGGTCGCGACCGAGACTGAGGGCTTCTCTGTCAGCGACGTCAAGGATCTCGTCGACCGGGCTGTGCGGCAAGCGGCCATTCGCTGCTCTGCCCTGCCAGGATCTGCTGTGCGTTCCCACTTTCTTTGCCCCCCCCCTCTCATCCCGAGCTAGGTTGGAGTGCTAATTGTCTCGCTCCTTCCAACCCCTCGCAGAAAATCCGGCTCGCCGCCGCCGACTTTGAGTCGGCTCTCAAGAATTTTGTCCCCTTTTCGCTCAAGGACGTCAAGCTGCAGGCGTCGTCGGTCAAGTGGAGCGACATTGGGGGCCTGCAGGAAGTCCGTCGAACGCTGCGCGAGACGCTCGAGTGGCCCGTTAAGTACGCTGCCATCTTCAAGCAGTCGCCCCTGAGGCTGCGCTCTGGGTGCGTCAAATTCTCCGCCCGTCTGTCCTCGGCCTTGTCCTTGCTCAGAGAGCTGACTCTGGGATACTGGGCGCTCAGCCTCCTGCTTTACGGCTACCCTGGGTGCGGCAAGACTCTGCTCGCGTCCGCCGTTGCCAAAGAATGCGGCCTCAACTTCATCAGCGTCAAGGGACCTGAGATCCTTAATAAGTACATCGGCGCGTCAGAGAAGAGTGTGCGTTCTTTCCGTCCCCTGCCTTTGCCTAGCAAGAGCGCTCGTCTCGCTGACACTGCGCCCGCGGGCCGTGTCAGGTTCGAGATCTCTTTGACCGCGCAACGGCGGCCAAGCCATGCGTGCTGTTCTTCGACGAATTCGACTCGATTGCGCCCAAGCGGTCCGTCCCCACTTCGTCGGCTCACTCATAGCATGCGAGCCGACGGCTACTGACGAAGGAGTTGGCAACGGAGCAGAGGCCACGACTCAACCGGCGTGACAGACCGGGTCGTCAACCAGATGCTGACACAGATGGACGGCGCCGAAGGTCTCGACGGCGTCTACGTACTCGCTGCGACCAGGTCAAGACCATCGGCCATCTTGCATCCTGCTGCTTTCTTACTTCCGCCACGCTGACTCTTTTGCGATAATTTGATCTTCCAATCAGTCGACCGGATCTGATCGACCCTGCGCTTCTGCGACCTGGCCGGCTAGACAAGAGCCTGCTGTGCCCGATGCCTTCTCAGCAGGACCGACTGGAGGTGCGACACGCCCTGTCTTGACACTCGTCCAAAGCGCGTTGGAAGGCTGATTCGCCTCTGACTCCTCGGCACTTCTCAGATTCTGCAGTCGATCACGCGCAACCTCCACCTTTCGCCCGACGTCTCGCTCGAGTCGCTCGCAGCCCAGACTGAGAACTACACGGGCGCCGATCTCGGCGGACTGATCGGGACGGCTCACCTGGCGGCCGTGCACTCGTCGCTCGACGCGTCGACGCCCGAGGCTGACGACACTGGGGCGTCAGGACCGCAAGGAGGCGAGCTGGTTGGCGAGGTGGTCGTCATCGGGCGCAGGAAGGGCGGCAAGGGCAAGAGCCGGGCAGAAGAGACAGAGCTCCGCAAGCGCGTCGGGAAGATGGTCGGTGTCGGTCGTAAGGACCTAGGGAGCCCGACAGCGTTGAGCGGCGAGGCGCCTGCAGCACCTGTGCGTGCATCTCTGCCTAGCTGGTCTGCATTCGCATCAATTCGCACGCTGACGCCTTTGAACTTTCTGGTCGGTCCGACTCAGGTGACGGCCATCACCTCTTCGCAGCTCGCGACTGCCTTATCGTCTGCCCGGCCGTCCGTGCCCGACCACGAGCGCGACCGGCTCAGGCGCATCTACAGCGCGTTTGTTGACGAGCGTTCGGCCGACGGGTTGGAAGGAGCCGAGGGCGGGGGAACGGCTATCGGCACCCGGAGCAGCCTCGGATGATGACTATGCTCGACCGTCACTTGACGATCTCAAGATCGTCGATCTCTTCGAGCCCGACCAGCGATGCGTGAATCTCGACGCAGCGCGCCAAAGAGCTGGAGAAGGGCTTGTGCGACCGCCTGACGGTATCACAGACTCCCCTTGATCGAGAGATTCATGAGCGACGTGCTGTCTCCGGTGTATCCCGGCCGTTGACGGCCAACGAGTCTGTTTGCTTGGTCGCGCATGGAGGAAGCGCGGACGGCCAAGAAACGGTGTGCCCATTGCGTGCGACTGAGAGCAGACGCCGGGCCGTCTGACCACCGGGCCCGAGCGTCGGTCGCCCGCAACCTGCAAGCTCTGATCTCTTGTCCTTGCTTGTCCGGCCCGCGCCTTGCGCGCTCAGTGTCATGGCCCTCCTACTTTGGCCGTGGCTGTCTGCTCGACTTCTCGACTTCCTGCCCAGGCCAAACCACAAGAGCTGCAGCACGCATCTCGCGTCGACCAGGAACGCCTCGGACGGCCAACGACGAGGCAAAAAGGTCCTGTCATCGGGCCCCCCACTCGGAGAAAAAAAGCAGCGCCGATCCCACGCCAGCACGCCAGCTCAGATCTCGGACGTGACCCTCCACTGACACTCCCCTCCAGCAACCTTCTTTCCGGCCAGAGAAGGCGTGCTCTGTGCGCTTCACCCGCTCCTCTGCTGAGCTGCCAGAACCCGTCATGTACGGCTACCAGGAAGACGGGCAGCAGCGCCGGGGCTACGTCGACAGGCCAGCAGCCTCTGCTTCCGAGCTCGGAGCCGGCCCCCCTCCCTGCCCTCCACCACCCTCCCAACAGCTCCCGGACGACGACGGCACCTTATATCCCGACGCCGCCTTTCCTGCGGCGAACCTGCCGTACGGAACGCCCCCCACGTCCTCGTCCTCGTTCCAGCCGTCGGGGCTGGCCATGCCGGCGCCGCTCGACGATGCCGTCGCAGAGTACGCGTACTGGGGAGGACCGAGTACACTGTCCACAGCCAAGCAGGTCGAGCAGCCCCATCACCAGCACCAGGGCAGTGGCAGCTACCCTCCTCCTCCATCGACCTACCATCAGCCATACCCGGTCGACCATGACCCGTATCCGCAATATCAGCCGCTGCCGACCCCCCTCGGCTCGCTTCCGTCCCCTTCCACAGGCGGCGCGACTGCGGTTCCCTCAGCCTCGGCGTTTGCCTACTCGCCGCACACGGGAGCTCCGCACGACCTTGGCAGCAGCAGCGACGACTTCCGGGTCGCCTTCGCCAACCTGCAGCGCAAGCAGGTCGAGCTCCGACTGGCCGAGGAGCATCGGCGCTCGCGCGAGGCCGAGCTCGAGATCCTACGCCTGCGTGAGCTTGAGCGCCAACGGTCCGCGAGCCAAGGCAGCCTGTACGCCTCGTCGACTCGCAGCTCGTACAGCTCTGTTGGCGCGGCTGCTGCACCGTCGGCCGGCTACGTCCTGTCGCACCAGGCGCCAGCCTTTCTCGCACACCCCGCGTCTCATCTCGAGACAGTTGCGGCCTCAACGCCGTCCTCTACCGGCTCCGTCTTACACGGCCTCCCGCCCGTCGAAGAGCACGGCCACCCTGGTGCGGCGACGTACGCCGCGTACCCTCCGGCGCCGCCTCTGGCACACAGCCTAGCCTACCGCCAGTCTTCCTTCCCGTCCGACCAAGGCGTCCCACGTCCGCGCGCACAGTCCTTTGGCCAGCAGCAAGATGCTGCCCGCGATGGGCAGCCCTCAGGCTATCCTCAGCCGCAGGCGCAGCGCTTTACGCAACCGGACTACTCAGCGCTGCCGCCCCCTCCCCCATCGGATTCGCAGCCGCAACCGCTGTTCGCGTACCACCCGCAGGGCCCGACTCCACCACCCGCGCCGCTTCCCCAGCCACTATCTTCGCCGGCCAGCCGGCCGCACTACCCTCCTCGCAACGAGGAGCAGACCCCGTCAGGCTACTCGACCCCATTCACCCAAAGCGATTTTTCTTCAACTGTTCCGCCCGTCCCGCCGCTGCCACCGCAGCCGATCGCATCATCGTCCAGATTACCTCCTGCCCGCCGCAAGTCCCCCGCCAGGATCGCGCCATCGGCGGCACCAGCTTCATCCCGGACGACCCCGGGCGGCAGCGGCAGCGTGGGGCCGTCGAAGCGCAAGCGCCTTGTGCTACAGAAGCAGCCCGTCGCGTGCTGCTCCGAGTGCGCTGCACCGATCGCGCACTTGCTGCTCCGTGGTGAGGAGGAGCACTTCAAGCTCGAGTGGGAGGGCGTCTGGGTGTGCAAGAGGTGCATGGGTGAGGATACGGCGCAGGAAGAGATTGCTCGACGGCGCAAGCGGACGAGGTGAGTCCGAAATCGTCCCGCCCTCCTCCTCTCGTCCAGGCGGCAGCGCTGACTCAGAGACCTTACTGGCTTTCGATTTTCCAGAGACACGCAGGACCTCGACGCCCCGCTCGACTGCGACGTCTGCCTTAAAAAGAAAGGCCGCGGCGGGATCGTCGCCAAGGACTCTAGGAGGCCCATCCTTTTCTCGACCGAGTTTGTCTGCGTCAGCTGCGAGGCGGCCTACGCGAGATGCACAGACTGCGGTGGCGGCGGAGGCGGGCGCATCGGGTACGTCGGTCCTCACGTCCTCCTCCTCATCATCGAGCTCCGCGAAGCTGTGCGGCTGACCCATCCTCGAGCTTCTGCTGTAGGATTGGCAAGTGGCGATGCAAGCAGCTCTTCACCGGTGGACGCAAGACCTGCTCCCTCACTCGTGCGTAGACATGGCTTGCCTGCTCAGAGACCGCCTGCCTCGCGACACTGCCGCCGCTTTTCGACCTCGTTCCTGACCTCCCCCCCCCCCCCTCTCACAGACACCCGCATCAGCAACGCACCCCTGGTCTTTGGCGTCTGGGACAGCCGCGACATCCGCAACGCGTCGGTCCGCGCCAGCTTGCTTGAAAAGTGCGAGGCGCTATGGCGCGACCGATTGCTGAGTCGGTTGGCGATCCCCGAGGTGCTCGAGTGTGAGTCGACGCCGCCACGGACATTTGCAGCCATCCAGGGCGCGCTCGACGAAGGCTGGCCGGGACGCAGCGCCCTCTTCGACAGCCCCGAATCGCCCTACGATGAGAAGAGGCGCCTCTTCCTTGGCCTGACCTGGTGCAAGGCCAAGTGCGTTGTTTCTACCCCCCCCCCCCCCCTGCTGCTCTCTCTCTCTCTCTCTCTGATGTCTGCGCGGATGCTGATCGAAAACTGCGACAACCGTCTCTCGCAGGCCACGACGGCAGGCGGTCGGCGATTCAGCTGTCGAGGACGACTCTGCACAGCAGGAAGGTGGCACCGATCTACTGAACAAGCTCAACAAGGTCGACGTCATACCGCCCGGCCACGAGCTCGTCGGCCTCTTTCTCGGCACATGGAAAATGGAGGGTGCGCTCTCTTCGTCTCTGACCCCTACCCTCTTCGCACGTCGAATTTGCGACAGTCGGACATCAGGTTGACCTTCAAGGCATGGCCTCCTTACAGACGGCACGCTTCTGCTGACGACGAGCCTGCCGTTCGAGTCAACCGATGGCGACGACCGCAACGCCTTGGCGATCGGCGAGATTGCCTGCCGCGTCGTGGACGAGATTGGCGAGATCAACCAGCGCCGCACCGCTCAGCATCAGTCCGGCCTCTCATCGGGCCCGCTCGTGCTGCTCCCTCCCCTCGAGCATCTCTATGTCCTCTGCGACGTGTGTCCACCTTCTTTTGGTCTTCTACCCTCAATCGCGGGTCTTTATGCATGCGAACTGACCCGCCTTCCCCCTTCCCCTCCTTCCTTGCAGAACGCCGACGCCCTCACCCGTGAGCGCATGCGCGACCTGCTGAACCGCCGACGGCAATTCTACGTGCTCAACGAGTATGTTCGCCTGCACCCGCACGTCGACCCGGCCCTGTTCAAAATCGAGCCGGACCCAGTGCCGAACAATCGCCCAGGCTGGATTATGGGCGGGATCACGGGCGTGCGTGTCCTCCCAGTACTCTGTCACATTGCGCCATCCTGACCTTGCTCAGCATCCCTTCTGCTTTGTCGCACCCTGCAGGAAGACGAATGTGAGAGACTGCCTCATTATCGGATGCTCGTGGCTGAAGCTCAGACTGACAGCCTCCCCCCCCTCCTAAATCTGCAGGCGATGTCATGGTCCGCTGGCTTGGACCAGACTTTGGCCGGCAGAAGCTCGAGGAGATCGCCCAATCCGAGTTCTCCAAGCGGCTCAGAGCGAAGAAGAAGACGTCCTGACCTCTGTTGCCCGGCGACGGTGCCTACCGCCGCAGTGGCGTCTCCCAGTCCGTACAGAGCGTCGTCTTTCACTGCGCGCCAGCCAGCCCTTCTCGTCTCTTTCCTGAACCATCTTTCTTCCTCGCGTCGATCCTCTCAGCTTGATCGAGGGCGCCTTACAGCATGCATGGCTCTTTACACCAAGTACCGAGGTTGAAGCGGCTTGCGAGATTCAAGGCATGAGATCGTCATTGTGGAAGCGATGGGAGAGCAGACCGTGTGTGCGAAGCGAGGCGGATGGAGGGGACAGGCCCAAGCAAAAAAAAAGAAGGTGCGCGACAGGCGTCAGAGCGACAGCAGGCTCTTGAGGTTCTGCAGGGCGGGACGAGGCAGAAGCATGGTCGGTGTCCCGGGGTCAGCTAACTCGATGTAAGGACCCAGCGGTCGCAAGAGTACGAGGACAAGGGCGACGCACTTTGGCCAGCTCAAACGTCGTCGTCGCGATCTGGTTGCGGACGTCCTTGCCCATGTCCTCGCCCTCGCTGAGCTCGCTCAGCAGCTCGCAGTTGCCAGCGAGCGCGCGCAACAGCCTGCGGCCCTCGACGACCGCGCGCAGCGGGAGCGAGTCCTTGGAGACGCCGACGATGGACGAGCCGATGACGATGACGGACGACAAGTTCTCGCGCAGCTCAGACGCAGACGAGCCCGAGCGGACCGAGGCCAACAGCGTCTGAATGGCTGAAATGAGCGACTCGGCTTGCGTGTCGAGGTACGGCTGCGAGGGAGGACAGCGTTACTTCTGGTCAGCATGTGGCCGCCGGTGGCGCAGGAGAGAAAAGACAGCCAGGGAGAAGACTCACGCGCAGCTGCGACCACGCCAGCTCGTCGTCGGGCTCCTCTTCGTCGTTATCGTCGTCGGTGTGGTCGAACGGCGACCGGAAGCCGTTGGCGGGACGCGAGTCCCACGACGGCTTGCCCGGCCCGCCAATGCTGCCCCAGCCCTGTTGGCTGGTCTTGGACGACGAGTCGGTCTCGGCGAGCGACGCTTTGCGCTCGAGGTCAAACGCGCTCCCTGAGCTGATGATAGACGACGTCGAGGTCAGGCGGTAGTTTTGATTGTGGACCCGGTCGCCGTTGGCTGGAGAGTCAGGAGGCGACGGCTTGGCCGTGATGGTCGAGTCGCGTGCGTCATAGTTGCTACCCTCGGACGAGTTGCGGCTGAATGAGGGTCGGCTGCCGGCCGGCGGAAACTCGTACGCGCCCATGCCGCCGTGGTCGACGACGCGGCTGTTGTTGGGCGTCTGCTCATCCTCAGGCTCGTCGTTCGCCGCCTCCTGCAACGCCGCCAGCTCGGACCGATAGTCGACGTCCTTCTTCACGCGCCGAATCCCGAGCAGCTTGAACAGGCCGACGACGGATGCGGCAACCTCGCTCGCAGCGGCGTCAAGCAGGCTGATCGGCGACAGGCCGTACGACATGGCAAACTCCTTGGCAGCGGCCGTCAGCGCGTTGAGCGTGACGGTGCTGCGATCCTTGAGGTCGGCGAGCGCGGCAGGGTCAACCTCCCCACGCAGCGCCGGCGGGCGCGCCTCAAAGTCCTGCACGTCGCGCGAGATGTCGGCCACGGCGAGAATGACGGGCTTCATCGCGCCGAGCGTTGAGGTTGGCGCGGTCGACCGGGCGGCGGTGATGAGACCGTCGATGGCCGTCTGGAACGCCGTGACGTGCGTGTCGGCGAGCGCGCCATTCTTGGACGCTGGCAGGTGGTCCTCGCTGCGCGGGGCCGTCACAAACATCTGCGAGGTGGCTGCGGGGGCGGACCAAAAGCGGGAATCAGGAAGCGTTCGGTCAAGAGGAGCCGAGAGCCAAGAGAAGGATGTCCCACCCTTGAGGTTGCGCAGCTCGGTCTTGGCCGCCTTCCACTTCTTCTCCATCTCACGCGCCCGTCCCTCCGCCGCGGCGACGGCCTCGCGCTCCTTGTCCGCCTCGGTCTGCAGGGAGTCATTTTGCAGGCTGAGCGAATTGAGCTCGGTGACGAGGTCCTTGACCTGCAGCCGCAGTCCATTGTCGACCTCGCCATTCGACGACGATGACGACGCCTGCTTGGTGGCTGAGGCGAGCGAGGCCTCGAGTGAGGCTGCTCGACCCTGCTCGTGCGCGTGCGCGGCCCGCGTGGCCTCGAGCTCCTGTCGGATCTTGGTGAGCGTGCTGTTGAACGTCTCGAGTTGCTGTGCAGCAGCAGACGGGAGCGAGAGGGTCCCGAGGTCAGCCAATCGTCTAGAGAAGTCCGCCGTGAGCGGAGCACAGCAGCCGCACCTTTTTGACGACCTCAACGTCGCCTTCGGCGCGCTCCCTGAGACCACGCTCGTCCTGCAGCTCCCTCGTCCGCCGTTCAAGCTCCGCCTCGAGCGTGCCAACCCGCCCGGTGAGGCTAGCGATCTTGAACTCGTAGTCCCGCCGAAGGTCGTCGCTCCCGCCTTGATCGCGGTCGTCAACGGTGCCGTTGGCGATGCCGAGCGCGGCAGCCATGCCGAGCCCTCGGGCGCGCGAAGCGGCCGACGAAAACGAGGTGCGGTCGTACGACGCGTCTGCCCCGCCGTCAGTGTAGCCCGGCGATGGCGGTGCGTCTCCGCCGTCCGACATCACATACTCCGAGTCACGCGAGAAGGGCACCTGGATCGACTCGAGTGCCATCGTCGACTTGGTCGGCACGAAGTTGGCCGTCGTCACCGACTGCTTCGGATGATGCTGCTGCGAACGCGTGGATTGGTCGTTAGACGGGGCCGGCGAGGCCGGCCGCGGGGAGCCGATGGTCGGCCGGCTGCTGTAGGACCCTTGGCGGGCGTGCGACGCCGCCGTCGGCGGATAGGCCGACGGCTGGTCATTGACGACCTGAAGCGGCGGGCCGCGCATCGAGGCGACGGACGAGATGGAGCCGTTGGCGTGGTGCCGGCTCTGCGAGTGGGAGGACGACGTGACTGACGCCGACCGGTCGCGCTGAGCCTGCTGCGCCGGCGGCTGGGTGGGAAACGTCGACGGGAAGTACGGGTTGTTCGCCGGCGGCTGCAGCGGCCGCCGCTGCTGGTCGGACGAAATGGATGCAGAGCGCGAGCGAGCGATGTCGGCCGCCGCCGAGGAGCCGTTCTGGTTCTGCACCGGCCTCGGGTACTGGAGGTCTGACTCGGTGAGCTCCTGAATGCAAAGGCAGGCGAGCAAAAGTTAGCAATGGGAGTCGGCGCGATGCATGAGGCAGAGGAAGCACCAGGAGGGAAAAGGTGCGCGACGAACCTCTTCGCCTTCCCGGCTAGTTTGTTGCCGTTGCGGCTGCTGTTGCTGGAACGCCGGGTTGCGCCGAAGCAGCTCATAGTAGACGTCGCTCGCCAGGTCTTTGAATCGATTCTTGGTCAGGCTTGCGAGCTTCTGCCGAGCGGCATTGCGCTTCGGATGGAACTCTTGCTTGACGGGAAGGTACGGCACTGTCGGTTGGCGCGGCGAAGCCAGAAATAACGGGAGGGGGACGCGCGCGTCAGGGCCCACTCCGCGCGAGAAGAGACCAGGGGGAAGCGCAGAGACGCACCGGCCTCCTGGTCATCGCCACGGCGCCGAACGAGCTCGTCGTAGACGTCGGTCGACAGCTCGTGGAACTGCTGCTTGGATAGCCGCGTGAGCTTCTCGCGAGCGTTGATACGGGCGTTCGGCGGCTCTGGTCGTGGGTCGCAGCAGCAAGGCGACAGGAGCCAGAGGGAGCGTTGGTCTGGTCAGCTCTTAGTCGCAAGCGGGAGCGAGGACAGGCAGGCGGGCAGCATCCCAGAAGGTCTAACAGCCTGTTCGGACGACCTGCTCGAGAGAGCATCGCAGGCAGGGCGAGCGAGGCAGCCGGTCACGGCCTCGACAGACGCGCAGGGGTCGCGCTCGCTGTCACGCCGCCTCGGCTGGACCAACCTGCCCTCTCCTCTCCTCGAGTTGTTGCAGCAGGACTCGCAGCACGCACCTCGCTTCAGGAAATCGACCAGGAAGTCGCCGAGCTCCTCCCAGTAAACCTTGGCGATCGCCCGGCGCTCGTCGTCACCCATGCCGCCTGCGGCCGGCTTGATGCCGCTGGCGCTCGGACCTGGGGCTGGAGGCGCCCCTGCCCCCGACGCGGCGTGGGACGACGCGGACGGCTGCCGGTCGCGCCCGCCCGAGGACGGCGTATAGGACGAGAAGTGAGCCGACGAAGACGGCGCAGGCAAAGACGCGTATGAAGCCTGCTGCTGCTGCTGCTGTCCGTAAGACGACGATGACGAGGCGGACGACGGCGGCACGCGGTCCTGCGGGTGCGACGGCGGGCCGGCAAAGTTGGGCGGCAGCCTCGACCGGGATGACGTCGACGAGATGGACATCCGCGCACGCGACGTAGAAGAGGAGGTGATGAAATGCGTGCGAGCGAGGGCACTGGACAGGTCGTCTAGAGGGAAGGGAGGTCGTCGAGCTGAGAGGGGCGAGGGCCAGGTTGAGGAGGGGGGGGCTCAACTTTCTTCCGCGCGGGCGCGTTGTTCGTCGCCCGCCGCTCGACGTACGTTGCTGTCAAGCTGCCTGCGCAGAGGGCCTCCCCTTTGTTCCTTCCTCACCACGGGCCGCCAGCGCAAGGTCCGCATACAGGTACATGTTGACGTTCAAGGACGCTGACCATGCGTGCCGCTGTCGTACGCCGGGACTCAGCGGGTCCGAGCATGGCCTTGCGGGAGGGCCATCGACTGCAACAGCTCGCGCGACCTCGCTGCTGCTGCGGCAGCCCCCGGAAGCAACTACATCCCGGCTCATCGACATCGCTGATTGACATGGAGAATCCCTGGCCCCTCGCTGAACGTAATCCAGCGGTCGTCGACATGGCGAAGATCCGACTGAAAACGGCGCATAGGTCGCATCCAAATTCCCGCAAACGATTAAGGAAGAAACAGAGAGGGAGCAGAAAAGGGGTCTACAACTGGATCAGAGGAGTGTAATGCAAAATAGAGGCCGATTCTATGCGGCCCAGACCAGAGGGCGCAGTTTTTGGGGTGCAAGGTCGAGATCACACGTCCATCAAACGGTGGCCTCGCCACCGATCTTGGAGGCGTCGAAGAACTCGCCGACGACCTTGCCGAGGATCTGAAGGGCCTTGTCCGACTGCTCGAGCGTGCCGGCAAAGGTGCAGCCTGCGGGCCAGCGAGGGCGACAAGAGAGGAAGTCAGTTCTCCGGACTTGCAGACGAAGAAACACTAGGAGGAATTGCTGCTGCAGAGACGCACGGATGAAGGGCGTGTCCTTGGCCCGCAACTCGAGCGGCGACTGAACGACGAAGAGGTTACCGGGGTAGACGACGAGGTTCTGCGCGACCAGCGCGTCTGTAGGATACGGGCGCGAGGAAGAAGTGGCCGCTTATGGATTAGCTTACCGAGGCGTCGTGCGACGTGAAAGCGACTTAGCGGAAGTTGCGCACCAAACAGCTCCTGCATCATTTCGTTGACATTGGTCTCGCCGGCCTCGTTGGCCTTGAAGCGGTAGTGCTTCTCAACGTTGATGCGGACCCAGAGAAACATGCCGCCTCGAGCAGGGACGGCCGAGACGAGGTCGGCGCTGTAGGCGGAAATGAGACGTCCATCAATGGTCTGGCGTGCGCGCAAAGTGAGTAGGGTTCCGGGCGCCATCGCCCATAGTGGGTCGACTCACGGGCAGTACTTGGCGAGGCCATCGACGAAGGCGTCACGCTTCTGCTGGTAGTCGAGCCGGATGGCGTGGATCCAGCGGATGAAGCCGCCGAGGCCCCAGCCGTGCTCGGGCGAAAGGTATGAGCCGAGAAGCGACTGAGTGAAGCATGACAGGACGTTGGTGGACGTCTCAGTGATGCGGAACAGGCGCTCCTGGAACCTGAAAAGGGGCGGGGGGGGGGGGAAGCAACCAGGGGTCGGACGAATGTTTGGGTCAGTGTCCGTGCCGACGAGGGTGGGGAATTGGACGGGGAATGAGCGAGTAATGAACGTACTTCTCGTTACACGAGATCCATCCGGCACGCAGGCCCGGCGCGAAGATCTTGGAGAAAGTGTCGAGGCGGACGACGCGGCCGTCGACGTCGCGGCTGAGGTAGCTGTTGACGCCGGCGAAACCTCGCCAGGCCTTGGCGATCGCCTCGACGTCCTCCTCGGCCGGCGAGGCAGCCAGGGGCGGGAGCTGGTGTGCGTCGATCTGGGCCTGGCGCTCAACCTTGTCGTGCGTGAACGGCTGGTACTGGAGGAAGAAGTAGGGGCTGCATGAAGGAGACGGGATGCCGGTCAGCTCGGCCGCGAGAGAGCAAGCGATCAAAGCGGGCACCACGCACTCGTCCTCCATGATGATCAGGTCGTGCTTCTGCGCGAGCGCGTAGACCTCGGCGTAGCGAGCCTCGGTCGGGACGGTGCCGGTGGGGTTTTGGCCGCAGGGGATCTGCGAAGGGGGCGACGGATCGGCCAAGATAGTCAGCGGTAGTTTCGCGACAGTGGGGGTAAGCGCGGGAACGACAGGACGCACGACGTAGAGGACCGACGGGCGGTCTCCCTGCTTGGCCTCGTCCCAAGTCGACATGACCTCGTCCAGGCTCTCGGGGATCAGGCCGTCGCCGTCGTTCTCGACCGGCCAGAACTTGGCTCCGTGGGCCTGGCGGCCGGTCGTGAGCGACGAACCGAAGGTTGAGCGCTCACACAGGACGTTGGAGGAGAGCTGGTTGCAGAACAGGGTGAACACCTTGCTGACACCGTCTGTGTCCGGGAGGGTGCGGGGGGGGGCATGGGAAATGGGCTGAGTTCAGCACGGCAGAAGGGGGCGTGGAACAGACTGTACGGTCAGAGTGAAGGAATCCGACGCACCAGTGCAGCCGAGCGTCTGGACGATCTTGTAGTCGGCATACGGGGGCGTGTGCAGCACACGGGTAAGCTCTTGAAGCGGCTCGTACACCTGCGGGAAGCCGTTCGGGCCCATCGAGTACTGCGAGGGGCAACGAAGGGGGTGGTCAAGGGTGCGGTCAGCCTCTGGAGGAAGCGTCCGCAGCAGTCGTGACCCGGGGAGGGAGAAAGGGCGACAAGCGGAGACCAGCAAGCTGGCGACGCACCTGCAGACCCTTAGCGAGGTCGACCGCACCGCCCTCGTGGCTCTTGAACAGGTTGAGCTCCATGTCGCCCTCGCCGTCGGCCTCGAATGAGGCAGCCGACGCGCGCCATGCGTCCATGCCCTGCTCGAGCGCGTACGGCGACGGCACCTTGAACGTGGCGGCCTTCATAGGGAAGACGTCGGCCTGGGGCAGACCTGCGAATAGGAGAACGAGCGAGCGGGCGGACGAGTGCAGAGCGAGGGTCAGTCGAGGGTTTCGGCGACCGCCGAAGAAGGAGCTGCGGCAGCGGCACGAGGAGGAAGCAGCTCACGCACCTCCGGCGAGCGACATGATGCCCTCCTGCTTTGACAGCTGCGACAGGATCTTCCACTTGCTCGCGTCTCGTGCGGCCGTGATGCGCGACAAGTGGTCTACACACAGGACAAGAATCGGGGACAACGGGGAAAGCGTTGGTGAGGGTCAGCGACGATACGTCGTTACGGGGCCGAAAGCGGTGGCACGAGCACGACAGTGCGAGAGCACGCACGAGACAGGTCCTTGGAGTGAGGGGCGGTCGACATCTTGAGGGCGTGAGGGTCTTCTGAAGTGCCGGCGGGAGAAGGTGAGAAGGGAGTGGGGGAAAGCGAGGGGCAGCGGGCGAAGGACCCATCAGCTTCCCTGTCCTTTAAGTAGAACGCGCGTACGGAGCAGGCCGCCGATAACAACCCAGTCACAGGAGGTGCCGGGAGTCCCGTCGTACCGCCTGCATTGACTCGAACGACCGGCTTCGAGGCAGAGAACTGCATTCTTAGTTTGTCTGCGACGGGTTGCGAGAGCGAGGCAGGTCCGAGCTTGCTGGCCCAGCCAGCGTCCCAGCCCCCCCCCCCCCCCCCGGTCGTCGGTGAGCGGTCAGCGCAGCAGTCGTCAGCAGCGGACTGGAGTGAGGTGAAAAAACCTGATGCCCAAGTTGGTATTCTCAAAGTCCAGCTTGGAGCCAAATTTTCGGCTCCCGCCGCGCCGGCGATCGAAGCTCGACGACCCCTTCACGCCTCCTCTCTCCGATTTCCTCCCTTCCCGGACGTCTGCTGCCTCCGTTCCAACCGGCGAGCTGCTCTTGGTGTTGAGCTGCTGCCGAGTCGTCGTTTGCCTCCCTTTTGTCGACCCCAGAGCTGCCTCGACCCGGCCAAGGGTAGCGAAGACGAGCTGCGCAGGCCTCCACCAACGGGGGCCCAGAGCTGGGCGCAAGCTCGCTCCAACGGTCTCGGATCGATCCCCCTCCTTTTTTCGACGATCCGCTTGCAATCGTGTCATCGCCAGCGGCAACAGACGCTCGGCCGCCATGGCCGGTGCCCAGCCAGTGCGGGGCGAACGGCAGCGTCAGCAGCGGCAAGAGCAAGATGCGGGGACCGTTGCGAAGCATGGCAGCAGGGAATCGCAAGAGCGAGCTGGTACCGCCAGCTAGCCAGCTCTTCCTGTGGGTTGACTTGCGGCCCATCATCCGCTTCTGACAGACTCCCAGCCGCCTCCTCCACCTCCTCGTGCCGGCTGTGGTGCGCTGCAGATCATGCTTGCCTCGCGCCGAACGCTGCTGACCTGACGAGGGAGTGTGGAGGCTGGCGCAGGCGAGGCCTCCCGACCCAAACCCCCGGACGTCAGCCCCAGTACGTCATTCTCGGCCCCTCATTTTCTTGTCTCGTCAAAAGACCGTTCCGTCAAACGTGCCCAGCTTGCCCCGTCGTCAGCCCCAGTCAGCCCTTCGTACCGACGAGGAGCACCTTCATCCCCCGCCCGGCCTTCGCACTCCCCCCCGGCGACTCCACACCGTTCCTATAAAGCTCCCCAGGTCGTCTTCCCCCACCCCTTCTTCCCCCCCTCACCACGAACTCTCCCTCCCCCCCGCCCGCCCCTCCCCTAATCTTCAAGCTTCAGCCTCGCCAGCAGCATGGGCAAGCAGTTTACCATCGCCGGCGCGCCCGTCGGCCTCAGCTCCGTCGCCCTGTACGTGCTCACACCCGCTGTCCCTCAAATCTTGTCCCTTCTCGCCTCCCTCCTTTCCTTCCTTCCTCTGTTTCTCTCAAGGCTGACCCGGCAATGTTCTCGTCTTTTGCAGTACGCTTCTCGCGTCCATGGGTGGTGTCCTTTTCGTGCGTCCTGGGTCTCTGCACCGAAGCTGCTGACGCAGCCTGAAGTCCTCCATTGCTGACTCCATTCCCAATGCGCGTCACTGCAGGGATACGACACCGGTCAAATTGCCGACATCATGGAGATGTACGTCCTGCCGCTTGACTCGGCTCGTCGTAGAAAATGGCTGACAGCATGGCACTGGCTCTTCCCGTCCCCTTCAGGTCTGACTTTATCGAGCGCTTCGGCTCTGGTCCTTCGGGCGAGCGCGAGTTCAGCACTATCCGCTCCGGTCTCATCGTCGGTGCGTTCTCACCGCATGCGTCTTCCTTGATCTTGCGACCTGTTCCCACTCGTCCTGACGTTCACCACTATGTCTTCTGAAGCCCTTCTCTCTGTCGGTACGCTCGTCGGCGCTCTCACCGGCGGCACAATCAGTGATTACTTCGGCCGAATTCACGCCATGTCCATCGGTGCGTCTCGCGCGTACTCTATCTTTTATCTTCTCCTCCGCGTCAGCTGAACAAGTCTCCCTTTGTCTTGCAGCCTCCGCCATCATCTCCATCGGCTTCATCATTCAAATGACCTCGACCGATGTCTGGGAGCAGCCCATGATGGGCCGTTTCGTCGCCGGTCTCGGCGTCGGCGCGCTCTCGGCCAACGTCCCGACGTACGTCAGTGAGATCGCGCCCAAGCAGATTCGAGGCACGCTCGTCGGCACGTACCAGCTGTTCGTCACGATCGGCATCCTGCTCGCCTACTGCTTCGGTATTGGCACCCGCGAGATCAACGGTGCTGGCTCCTGGCGCACCCTGATCGGCATCGGCTTCGTTTGGACCTTCATCCTCGGAGTCGGCATGCAGTTCATGCCCGAGTCGCCCCGTTGGCTCATGCAGCGTGGCCGTCACGAGGAGACGCGCAAGGCCCTCTGCCGAGTTCGTGGCGTCCCTGTCGAGGCGCACGACCCCTTCGTCGAGCACGACTTTGTCGAGATTGAGGAGTCGGTCCAGCTCGAGGCCAAGCTCGGCAAAGGTACCTGGGCAGAGATCTTCGGCCCCCGCCTGCGCAAGAGGACCCTCCTCGGAATGCTCATTCAGATGTTCCAGCAGCTCACCGTTCGTCCATCTGTTGTCCCACTCGTCAACCTCACGACGCGCGTCTGGGCATAACTAATGACCCTTTCTTTCACGCGACTCAACAGGGTGCCAACTACTTCTTCTACGTGCGCACCCTCTCCCAGCCCTTTTTCTGCTCATTTTCACCCTTGCGCACGTCCTGACGTCTCTTCTCCCGTCGTGTACAGTACGGTGTCTCGCTCTTCACCGGCGTCGGCATCAACGACTCGTTCGTCACGCAGATCATCCTTGGCGCCGTTAACACGGTCACAACCTTCCCCGGCCTGTGGTTCCTTGAGCGCTTCGGCCGTCGCAAGACGCTTGTCTACGGTGCCCTCTGGCAGTCGGCCTGGCTGTTTGGTTACGCTATTGGTGCGTCTTCATCTCCTTGTGCTCTCGATCGCGTCGCATCTTGCCCGGCCCATCGTACTGACAATCATCACACCCTCGACTACAGCCGGTACCGTCAGCGACCCCGACACCAACCGTGGCGTCGGCCAGTTCATGATCGTCGCCAGTTGCTTCTTCATCGCCGGCTTTGCTTCGACCTGGGGTCCCGGTGCTTGGGTCGTCACGTCCGAGATGTTCTCGACGCGCACTAGGCAGAAGCAGCAGGCCTTGTCGGTCGCTTCCAACTGGCTCTGGAACTTCCTGTGCGTCCCTGCGTTATGCTCGCATCCCTGTTCTCCATTCCGTTTTTGGAGCCCTAGATTGACCCAAAATTCTCTACTACCCTCCTGCTCAAAGGCTCGCCTTCTTCACGCCGCTCATCACCGGCGACATTGGATTCACGTACGGCTTCGTGTTCGCGGGGTGCAACCTGGCAGCAGGAATTCTTGTCTTCCTTTTCATCAAGGAGGGCCACGGTCTCTCTCTCGAGCAGCTCGAACGTCTCTGGGAAGACCACACGACCCAGGCTTGGAACTCGGCCAAGTGGGTCCCTCCGGGTTACGCGACTCGGACCGACGCCAACGGGCAGAGCCCGACCGAGAAGAAGGGCCTCCGTCGCGACGTCGGCGAGGAGTCGCACCTCGAGGACCGCCAGACCGAGTCGGCCTGAGATGGAGTTCACCTTCGTGCATCTCGTGTCTTTCTCTCCTCCACTCGGATGCTTCACCCAGCACACCCTTCGTAGACGGGCCCAGACGGCCTTCGCAACCCCGCACCCTTTCGCCACGAATATCTTTTTTCTTTTCGTCGGCCAACCTTTCTTTTTTGAACCTCGAGAGCACTCCCCCTGCCTCACTGTATCCCCTAGCCTCTCCCTTTACCCCTGACAAGGATCTCATTCATGTCCTTGACTTGCGATCATGTTGCGATCCCGATGCGGGCGCGTGGTGCACGTGCGTCTTGAGAAAATCTTGCAAGGCGGGTGAAGAAGAGCGACTCAGCAAGAGGAGGGGTGGGTTTGGGGTTGGCATGCATCGATTACATAGGCCGCTTCACCCGACGACGACGTCGGCAGGCTCTGGCGAGACCCAATCGACGTTCTCCCGTCGACTGACGACGCGGACCCGATCGCCGACGCGCCACGACCCTTCCCCTTCCTCGGCCTGCTGCTCGCCGGCTCTCACACGCGGAGGAAGGCCGCCGCTTGGTGGGTAGGCATGAGCGAAGGACGGTGGTCGGATAGGGATCGCGTAGACGCCCAGTGTTGGACAGGGCATGCCGACGAACTGGCCCCACCCCCCCGATCGAAGCGAGCGTAGACTTCAGTCGATCGTCCGTCGTGCGTCAAACGCGGGGAGGAGTGCCACGGAGGATGAAGGGAGGGAGCGCACCTCGTCAACCTCTTTGGGACGGACCGAGGTCAGCAGCTTGTGCGGCAGCGTCGGGTGGCGAACGCCTGTTTCTGGGTCAACGTTGGGCAGCTGACGTGGCGAGGGCGGGGCGCGGACGTGCGAGGTCCGGGAGGCGATCAGAGGCAAGATAGCAAGATGGAGGTCAGTCTGTGAGCGATTGTGCAGGAGAGGTCGGCTCTCGAAGAAGAGACGGAGAGGGCGAGGACGGAGATGGCAGCGAGAGAGGAAGGGGAGACGGACCGTGCACCGCCCGCACCGGCCCACGACGACAATGTCCCAGCTGTCCGACCCGCCCACTTCGAGCCGCCCCCAGTCATCCTCCGGATACCCTTGCCCCCTCTCCGCCTCCTCACCCTCACGACCACCCCCGGCATCCTCCTCGGAGGCGGAGGCACTGCGGTCTGGCCCGGCCGAGAGGGCGAGCACGACGTTGGGTCGGAAGCGACGGATGGCAAGGTCGATCGACGGGTCGTACGCGCTCGGCATCTGGGGAACGGTGGGGGTGGACGTCGGAGGAGTGAAGAGGGAGGGAGGAGGCGAGGGGAATGATGGGGGTGGAGGAGGGGCGAGGGGAGAGAGGGAGAGGGAGTGTGCGAGGGACCGGAGGGACGGGAGCGAGAGGAGGTGCAGAGGGTAGGTGTCTGCATAGGCCTTGACTCGCCCGGGCATCCCGCGTAAAGTAAAGGGCGGGATGGGAGAGTCAGCGAGCGCACGAAGAAAAAAAAAACGGGCTCCAACAGGAGGCGTGACAAGGGGGAACGCACCGTGGTCGTCGGTCCGTACCCCGTTTCTGCCTCCCCGACAGCCTTCTTCCCCGGCCCCCTGACCGCCCCACCACTCCTTCGTGGATGCTTGACGACCACCCTGACCTCTCTGCCTAGATACGCCGACAGCGCGCGGTTCGCCCGGTGCGAAGCGGGAGGTGAGAGGCCCGAGAGGGTAAGGGACCAGAGATCGAGGTTCTCCAGGCTGACCGTCCCGAGCCGGGGGACCCCAGCGAGAGTAGGTAGGCGCGTCAGGTGCGGGGAGCGGAAGGAGAGAGAGAGAGAGAGAGAGAGAGAGAGAGAGGCAGGAGGGTGGAGAAGAGGAGACGAGGGAGGCACGCACGATCCCCACGTCTCGAGCTCGGCATCAGAGAGGCTCAAAGGCAAGGTGAACTCGAGCGGTCCTTGCTCGTCTTCCTCCTCCTCCTTCTCCTGCTGCTGCTCCTCCTTTGGCTTCCGCGCAGAGGTGAACGGCCAAGGGAGCGACCAGCCACTCGGCTTCGGCGAGTGCGCCGCCCTCGGTCCAGACTGAGATGTTGACGGAGGAGCAGGCGGTGGGAGACGGACGCGTAGCACCGGAGGTTCAATGGTCGGTTCGATCAGGACCATCTGGGAGAGAGAGAGAGCACGTAGTGAGGATGGGCGGTCGCGCGTCAGCCCATGACGCGAGGGGTGTCGTGGTGCGCGCGGGAGACGGGGAAGAGGGGCAAGGGGAGGGGGCGGGAGCAGGTGAAGATGGAGCTCTCTAGACCTTGGGGAACTGTCGTGCGGTGCATGCCTTGCCCGTCGAGGCGTCGACGACCATCCATTGGCGGTCATACTGGCGAGAGCGAGTTGCGGTCCGAGCGAGAGAAGGTCAGAGGCGCAGTCGGGGAGTGGGAGGGGCTCGTGAGCTCGACGGGCCCAAGAGGAGGCGTACGAGCAGACCCGAGGGGGTGTAGGTGGAGGACGAGAGCTCGATCCCTTTGCAGCTCTGGGGTTGGACGAGAGGCAAGAGGGTGAGCTGCAGGTCAGGACGAGGGAGCGAGAGGACCTGCCTTGATGGGGTAGACGATGAGACGGTCGATGGTGATGAGGTCGGACATGGTCGAAGGGCGAGAGAGTTGCATCTGCGAGCTGAGAATTTGGGCAGGCTGCCCTTGGCTCGCTCTCCCGACACCTCTACCCATCCTCCCACACATCACCATGGGACGCCGCGCAAAGAACAAGCAAGCCCCTCCCCAAGAGTTTGACTCGCCCCTGCCCTCCCAGGCAAAGCGCAAGGCAGACGGCTACGTCCCTCGGTCCGGCGGCAAGAAGCTCAAGCTCGGGCCCGACGGCAACAAGGTCAAAAAGCTCGCCGTCAAGCCTGCTGCTGCTGCTGCTGCTGGAGGCAAAGCCGCCAAGGGCAAGGGCAAGGCAAAGGACGAGACCCTCCTGTGCGTCTCTCTCCCCTCTCCTCGTCAGGCGTTGGCCCAGGCGCGCGCGGGCCTCCCTCCTCCGACCGACTCTGATCCAACCTCTCGAGACGCTGAACCCCTCCGACCGTCCTCCATCCCCCTTTGCTCATTGCTCGCCCCCGCATCACAGCGACGACCTCGAGGGCTTCAGTGGTGACGAGGACGAAGACGACGGCGAGTTCCAGCTCGCTGGCGGGTGCGTCGCTCTCTCTCTCTCTCTCCCCTTCCTTGGAGGACCTCTTCGCGGCTCGCTCGCGCCGTCGCCGGGCCCTCACTGCTCGGCAAAGCTCGAGAGCTGCGCTGACCCTTCTGCTCCCTCTTCGGATAGCGACGGCGACGAGGGAATGCCCGTGAGCTTTGTTCCTCCCCTGCGCGTTCGCCGCCTCTTGCTTTGTCGCGCTTGAAAGCTTGCTGACGGTCGTCTTTGCCTTGCCCCCCCCCCCCCGACCTCCCTTCCCACCTTCCCTGCCGCAGCGCCCGCCCCCGCGCGAGATTCAGTTCTCCGACTCTGAGGCCGAGTCCAACGTCCGTGTCCCTCAACTGTCTCCTTTCCTATCCTCTTCCGTTCCACTCGTCACTGATCCCCTCCCCCTTCGCACGCCTCGATCTTTTGCGCCACTGCTCGTAGGACGAGTCGGACGGTGAGGCCGGCGAGCTCCCCCCCGGCGCAGACATGCAATTTGACCTCGACCAAGGCGAGTTCCCGACCGACTCTGAGGACGGCTCGTTCGCAGACTCTGACGAGGAGGACGAGGACGAGGGCGAGGAGATGGACACGTCCGGGGCTGAGACGTCCGAGGACGAGGACGGCAACAAGGTGTCGGCGTTCGACAACGACGACGGCGACATCCAGACCAACATAGCCGGCGGCGACGACGACGACGACGACGACATGCTCGACGACGACGAAGAGGACGACCTCGAGGAGAGGTTTGACCTGCCGACGGTCGAGGAGCGCGAGGCGGAGAAGGTGCAGGGCGTCGGCCAGGGCGGGCTGAGGCGGATCGAGCGCAGGCTGGGCGAGCTCATCCGCGTGCTCGGCGACTGGGGCAAGCTCGGCGGGCGCGACGGCCGGTACGTTCCCGACTGGCCTCTGAATCCGCCTCGTTTGCTGCGTGGACGTCGGAGTTCTGACTGACTTCCTGGCCACTCTCGCGCCCCGACGCAAAACAAAAAAAGCTCGCGCGCCGACTACATGGAGCAGCTCGTCTCGGACATTGCGACCTACTACGGCTACAACGAGTTCCTCGCCGAGAAGCTCCTGCAGTTCTTCCCCTTGTCGGAGGCGATCGCCTTCTTTGACGCCAACGAGACCCCCCGACCGGTCACGATCCGGACCAACACGCTGCGCACGCGCCGACGGGACCTGGCCCAGGCGCTCATCGCCCGGGGGGTCAACCTCGAGCCGATCGGCAAGTGGACCAAGGTCGGGCTCCAGGTGTTTGAGTCGGCCGTCCCGATCGGCGCGACCCCAGAGTACCTCGCGGGCCACTACATGCTCCAGGCCGCCTCGTCCTTCCTGCCCGTCATGGCGCTCGCGCCGCAGCCCGGCGAGCGAGTGCTCGACATGGCCTCGGCCCCGGGCGGCAAGACGACCTACATCTCTGCGCTGCTGCAGAACACGGGCCTGGTGTTTGCCAACGACTCGAACAAGGCCCGGACCAAGAGCCTGACGGCCAACGTCCACCGGCTCGGCTGCAAGAACGTCGTCGTCTGCAACTACGACGGCAGGGAGTTCCCAAAGGTCATGGGCGGCTTTGACCGCGTCCTGCTCGACGCACCGTGTAGCGGCACCGGCGTCATCAGCAAGGACGCGACCGTCAAGGTCAACAAGGTGCGTCGTCAGACTTGGCTTGTTTTCCTTGGTCTCCTCTGCTTCTCCAACCTGGGTGTCGCTTGACGCTGACGATCCGCTGCCCTCTCTCTCTCCCCCCCCCCCCTTCTCCTCCAATCTCCTTGGTTCCTTGGTCTCGCAGTCGGAGCGCGATTTCCACCTGCTCTCACACCTCCAGAAGCAGCTGATCCTGTGCGCGATCGACTCGATCAACCCCGACTCGGGGTCGGGCGGCTACCTCGTCTACTCGACCTGCTCGGTCACGGTCGACGAGAACGAGGCCGTCGTCGACTACGCCCTCCGCAAGCGACCCAACGTCAAGCTCGTCGAGACGGGCCTCGAGTTTGGCCGCGAGGGCTTTGCGAGCTTCCGCGGCAAGGAGTTTGGCCCCCGGATGAAGCTCACCCGAAGGTATTGGCCCCACGTCCACAATGGTGCGAACTTCCCTCCCCCTCACCCCCCCCCCCCTCCTTCCGACCCTCCCGGTCTGTGTGCGCTCAACTCACAGACCCGCAACAGCTGATGCTCTCCTCCTTCTCCCCTTCCCCCCCCCCCCTCCCCCACCCCTGCGCTTTTCGCGCAGTCGACGGCTTCTTCGTCGCCAAGTTCAAGGTCTCGCGCCTGCCCAAGAAAGCCCGGCTCGCAGCCGAGGCCGAGACGGCCGAGGACGGTGGTGCGGGGCTGTTGTCGGACGAGCCGGCCGAGCCGTTCGAGCCCCTGCCGATCTCGGTCGAGGAGGAGGAGCAGGCGGCCGAGACCCGTCGGCGGATCGCCGAGGAGGGCGCCAAGGTGAGGTTTGACGACGAGGCCGACTTGCAGCTCATCCAGGGTGCGTTTTTTAATTTTTTTTTTTTTAATTTTTTTTTCTCGTTTCGCTTCTCTCTCCCTCTCCCTCTCTTTCTCGCTCTCTCTCTCTCTCTCTCTCTTTTGCGTACTGGTTTGGCCCGCCCTACTGTTGCGCGACCTGCTGAGACCGCTCACCTCCCTCCCTCCCTCCCTCCCTCCCTCCCTCCCTCCCTCCCTCCCTTCCGCCCACGCCCGCACACAGCCTCACAGCGCAAGTACCTCAAGAAGACCAAGGGCATCAACCTCCAGCCCCGGAAAAAACCGTCGACGACGACGACGACGACGAGCGCCGCTGCTGCCGACGACGACGACGCCAATGCCGCTGGTGGTGGTGGTGCTGCTGATGGTGGTTCGGTCGAGCAGAGGACGAGGACGACCGACGTCAGCCAGCCCAACAAGCCCGAGATCGTCGCCCCCCCGCCGCCCCCGCCGGCGGCCGGCGCACCGTCCAGGCTTGCGCACCACAAGGGGTCGAAGAAGGGGTCGGTCAAGCTGGGCCGCAAGTCGGCTTGATTTGATGAGAGAGAGGGAGAGAAAGAGGGGGCGAGTGTGGAGAGAGAGAGGGGCGAGTATGGAGAGAGAGAGAGAGAGAGCGTCTTTGATGTTTCCCTCCTTCTCCCCCTCCCTGCGCTCTGTTCGTCTTTGCTGCTGGCCGCTCGCCGCTCGCTGTTCTCTCTCCCACACACCCACACACAGACGCGCACACGTGCACACGTCCCCTTGGACCCTTTTCTTTCAGACACCGGACACCCAGGCCAGGCGTTGGGTCGGGCATGCGAGGGTTTTCTGGGAGAGGGCGAGCGAGCAAGGCGAGTCCTCTCGGTGCCCTTGCGTTGCGTTGCGTTGCGTTGCGCGTTTTCCTTGCGTTGCCCTGCCCTGCCCTGCCTGCCTCGTCGTGAATTGGGCCACCCACCCCGCCGAGTCACAGCGTCCGTCGGCTCGGCTTGGCTGGCTGGCGGTTCGCGGACGGACGGACGGACGGACAGACGGCACCCGGCCGAGGAGGGAGGGGGGGTGCGAAACAAGACCAGCTTTGGGGCGGGTGAGAGGACCATGCATGGATGGGTGGGTGGGTGGGTGGGTGGGCGTACAAGCTGGGCGTGGGGCGGGAGAAGAGAGGGGCCGTTCGATGGTCGACCCCCTCATTCCCCTCCCCCCCCCCCTTCCCCATTCTGTCTGGGGATCTCCTACGGTCCGACTCGTTGGGTGCTCGAGTCGCGCCGCCGCCGCCGCCGGCGGGGGGGGGGGGGGTGAAGTGGGTACAGGGCGGCCCGGGGGTGGAGCGAGTGTCTTGTCTTCTACACTCGTTTCCTTGCCCCCCCCCCCCTCCCGACCACACCCCCACCCACCCATCCTTCGTCTTTCCACCTCCCTCCCTCCCTTCCCGTGCCAGGCCAGCCTTGCCCCGTCCGCCACCTCCTCCTCCTCCTCCTCCTCCTCCAGCTCGGCCCGGCCCGCGGCTCTCCCCACCTCCCAACCCCTCCGCAAGCGTTTGTCCGAAGGACCGACCGACCGACCGTCCGACCCGACCCACCCTCGCCACGCCGGCGGAGAGAGGGAGGAGAGGAGAGAAGTGAGAGAAGCCCTGCCTGGCACCTCCCTGCCCCCCCCCCCCCCCGAGGAGGCCCCTGCCAAGCCTTGCTCGACCATCCTTCAGGCGGGGTAGGTGGAAAAAGGGGGGGGGGGTCTCGAGCGCCTGACGCCTTGTGGGCTGGAGGGATCGAGGGAACGAAGGACGGAGGTGGCGAAGCAGAGGGAGGAAAGGGAGGAGAGAGAGAGAGAGAGGAAAGGGAGGGGGGGAGGAAGGGGAGGAGCGTTTTTGCCAGCCAGCCAGCCAGCCAGCCAGCCAGACCACTCTTTTTTTTTTTCAGAAAAGGATCGGCTCGACAGGGTCCGCGTGGGTCGTTGCAAAGTCGAACGAGGCGTCCTTGTCTGGGTCGAGCTCGCCTACGATGGCGCTGGTTTGAGGGAGGGAGGGAAGGAGGGAGGGAGGGAGGGGGTGAGAAGAGTCAGTTTAGAGGACGTGGGTGAGCGGAAGGAGGAGAGAGCGAGTGGGTGAGTTCGATGGGTCGAACGGCTGGAAGGCTAGCAGGAAGGAAAGAAGGAAGAAGGAAGGGAGGGAGGGAGGGAGGCACATGTTTTCGCCGCGGACGAGGTAGACGCCAAGCGGGACCATCTCGACGGGCTCGTCGGGCGAAAAGACGCGCTCGACGGCGTTGGAGAGGACGAGGTTGGTGTGGACGTCTGAGGCTTTGAGGGTGCCCTGTGAGGAGGGTGGAAGGAAGGGATCCGTCTGGTCAGCAGAGAGGTAGAAAGGAAGGCAGGCAGGCAGGGGAGGAGGACCGACCGCGATGAGCCGACCGTCGTGGAGGAGGACGAGGACCTGGTCTGCAAGAAGAAGCTGGGTGTCAGGGATGCGAGGGAAGGTTGAAGGGAAGGTCGAGAGGACGAGACGGACGGTCGGTGTACTTGTCGATGGCGCTCATGTGTTGAGTAGACGACCGATGGCAGGCGGGGAGAGGGAGGGAGAGAGAGGGGGAAGGGCGGGCAAGACGAGGTTGGAACGGCAGTTGCAAGTCGGTATGCAGCCGATTGCAATCGAATTGACAAAGTCGACCCGCGCGCCCTCGCTCGACCACGATCTTGCCTCACGACCTCCCTCCTCCTTCACAATCCTCCTTCGCACATACCAACATGGTCGGCCGTCGTGCCGACCCTCAGGTCGAGCTCCCTGCCTTTCGTTCGCATCCAAAGGGGTACCGCTGGAGCTCGGTGAGGAGCCGATTGATGGCTTTCTCTCCAACTCGACCTTCCATGATCGCGAGCTTGCAAGGCTCGACGTTCAACGAGCTCGGTCGCATCGACACATCACAGCGAAACGCCGGCGGAAGGCCACCCAAGCTACAGGGCCACCGTATTCGAGCCCTGCTCGACCTCATGGACGAGGCTGCTCTATTGTGAAGGGAGAGGGGGGCACGATTGAGGTCGTGAGGCAAGATCGTGGTCGAGCGAGGGCGCGCAGGCCGACTTTGTCAATTGGATTGCAATCGACTGTGGTTGTTTGTTAATTCGTCATCAGCCACTGCAGGCTCGTCTGCGCCTCCATCCCTCTCCTCTCCCTCTCCCTCACCCGCTCGCCCGCCCCCATGCACCCCGTCAAGCTCGAACCTCCAGACTCACCTTCTTACGACCTCGACTACTCCTCAACCGCCTCCCTCTCCCCACCTCCACCGATCGACCCGCCCTCCTCCTCCTCTTCCTCCGACGACGACGAGTTTGACGAGGTCAAGCTCGACCAGCTCGACGCTGCTCCTGCTCGTGGGCTCGCCTCGAGAGAGGCCGACGAGGAGGACCATCCGGCGCTGATCCTTCGTCGTCAACGCCAGGCCGAGCATCAACAGGCAGCCCAAGCAGCGGCAGCGGGGGAGATCGGGAGTCGGAGGGAGGAAGCCCGCCCGGTGTTCAAGGATGGCAAGGGAGGCAACGACGGCCGCCGCCGCCCCGACCACGACCAGCCGGCCATCGGCAGCAGCAAGGCGATCGAGGTCCGGCTCGGGCTCGGACCCGCGGCTGAGCCGGTTAGCAAGAAGAAGCGGTGCGTTCGTGGCCTGGCCCTCGTCGTCGTCGTCGTCGTCGTCTCTTGGGTTGTGTGTGTCTTTTGAGAGGAAGGGAGGGAGGAGGGAGGGAGGGAGGAGGGAGGGAGGGAGGGAGGGAGCGCGCCCGGCCTGCCGACCCGTCGCTGAACGGCGTACGTCGCATCCGACCTCGACCGCCCTCCTCCTCCTCCTCCAGACAGACGGTCCACTCGCCAGCGGCCCGACTGGCCCGAATGCAAGCGCACAAGCTGCACCTGGTCGCCGAGCTCGCCTCGACGGGCTCGTTGAACGCGCGAGCGAGCTCTCGGCTGCTGCTCGCTCGGATCCTCTCGCTCCTCCCCTCGTCGATCGTCAACGCGTTTGCCCAGGTCCACCCGGCCAAGGTGCCTGGGCGGACGGCGAGGGGCAGGGCGTTTGAGCGGGCGTTGGAGGGCCTGGTTGGGTGGTGGGCCGAGCAGTGGGAGGTGGATTGGAGGGCGGGCAAGAGGTACAGGACGTGGGAGGAAGGAGAGGCCCTCGGGCTCAAGCTCGACGAGGAACGGAACGAGGTCGAGAGGGCACTGCGGCCGGCGGCGGCGGCGGCGGCGGCGTCGTCGTCTGCCCTCGGCGGCGGCGGCGGTGGGGGTCGCGACGCGGTCGAGGTCGACCGCAAGGGCAAAGGTCGAGCTGCCCTCGCTCCCCCACCCCCGCCGCCGTCGTCGTCGTTGTCGTCGTCCGCCAGGCTCTCGCCAGCGTCTGAGCGCAAGCTCCGAGCCTCGATCGGTCGCTCGTCCGGGGGTGAGCTCTTGCGCTCTCCAAAGTCGCTGCACAAGAAGGCGCTCGGCCTCACCGGCTCGCGCGACCTCTCAGCCGTCTGCTTCGTCGCGGCTTGTCGAGCGCTCGAGGTGCCTGTCCGCCTGGTCGCGAGCTTGCAGGTCGTCAGTTGGCGGATGGGGGATGGAGGAGGTGGGGAGGGGGTGGAGGGGGCAAAGCGGACGGCGGGGAAGAAGGGGGGGAAAGGCAAGGAACAGGCAACCAACGACGATGACGACGACGACGACGACGACGACGACGACGACGAGGGGGAGATGGAAGTCGTCGAGCTTCCTCCTTTGCCCACACCTCGTACAACGGCGGCGACCTCGTCCTCTGCGCCCCTCACCCATGCAGCCCCAGCGGCGGCGGCGGCGGCCAACACGGGAGGCAGCAGCGAGGGCGGGGGTTACGTCCGGTGGATCGACCGCCTGCCGTCCGCGCGCGTGCCTGGCCTGCGCTCGACCCTCGGCGCCCAGCTCGGCGGGTTCGGGTCGGGCTCGCCTGGGGCCCGGCTTGGCGGCGCGGGGGGAGGTCGGGGGAGGACGGTCGGGGTGGGGAACCCAGCGACGGGAGGTGGAGGACGAGCCAAGGCGAGGGCCACAACGACGACGCCGACGACGACGGCCAACAAGGGACGCAGCAAGGACGACAAGCTACCCAAGACGGAGCCTGACGGTCGGTTCTCCGTGCTTTCTCCCACGAGCGCGGGCGCTGCCCTCTCACCCCCATTGCTTGCGACCCTCCTTCCTTTCCGTGCTTGTCTCCCTCCGCGTGCGCTGACACCCTCCACCTCACCCTCCTTGCTCCACCGCCCCCTCCTCTCTCTCTCTCCCCCCTCGAAACGCCCCAACCGACCCACCTTCACCGAACCCTCCCCCCCCCCCCACCCCCAACGCTTTCGACGCGCCCGCCTTTCCCGACGTCACGACCCACCCCCCCCCCTTCCCCCCCGGCCCGCGCGCAAACAAAACGCACACACACGCACCCACACACACACCTACACAAAAGCCCCCTGGGACCCCCTGTCGCCGCCGCTGCTCTGGGCCGAGGTCTTCTCCCGCCCGGACCAGCAGTGGATCCCCGTCGACCCCGTCCGGGCGACCGTCCGCCGGCCGACGACGTTTGAGCCGAGGACCAAGGAGGAGCGCAGGCGCAACCGGATGGCTTACGTCGTTGGGTTTGAGGAGGGTGCGGTGCTTCCCCTCTCTCCCTCTCTCTCTCTCTCTCTCCCTCTCTCTCTGCCTTTCCTCCCTTGGCCCCCCCATGCACCACCCCTCCTCCCTTCCATCCGCATCCCCTCCCGCCCCTCCCTCGTCCGCCTCGACGCCTGGCCGCCCGTCCCTTTTCTGACCTCGCCTCGCCTCGCCTCGCTCACGCTCACGCGCCCCTTGACTCCCCATCCAACGAGACAGACGGAACGCTCAAGGACCTCACCCCAAAGTACGCAGACGGACCGCGCGCGTTCGAGCGGGCGCTCAAACATCGGCTGCCGACGGGCAAGCAGCAGCAGCAGCAGCGCCCAGCCGCCGCCGACGATGACGTCGACGACGCCGACGACTTTTGGGGGAAGCTGGTCAGGGCTTTGGGCAGGGATTACAAGCTCGTGCGTCCCCCTCCCATCTCCACCTGCGCCTCCCGCCACTCTCTCCCCAGTCCTCATTTGAAGCTGCCTTAAAGTGAGTTGTGACAACCGCTGACCCCCCCCCATCCTTGTTCATCCCTCCCCCCTTCCCACCAACATCCTTCTTGTATGACGCCCCATCTGCCTCGCCATGACGGCGTTCCAAATCCGCTCTGAAAGGCTCGCGATATCGAGGAGGACGACGCGCTCGCGCGCAAGGTCCGCCGGCAGGTCGGGGCGATGCCGACGACGATGGAGGGGTTTAAGAACCACCCCGAGTACGTGTCGTCACCCCCTCCCCCCTCCCCCTCCCCCACCCCGCCCGGCTGCGCCCCTTTGTGCCCTTACCCTCCGCCTTCCTCCCATCCGCGCTAGCTTGGCTGACGCGATGAGTCTTTCTCCACATCTCTGTGTCGTTGACCTTGGTCGACACTCCCCCGCCCCGACTCCCAATCCCTCGCTCGCCGCCTCCAAAAGCTACATCCTTGAGCGCCACGTCACCTCGCTCCAAGTGATCCACCCTAAAGTCCAGCATGCGCTCTTCAAAGGCGAGCCGGTCTACCGCCGGTCCAACGTCCACACCGTCAAGGCCGCTGCTGGGTGGCTGCGCGAGGGGCGCGAGGTGCTGTCGGACGAGGAGCCGATGAAGTGGGGCAAGGTCAGGGCGATGACGAAGCAGCGCCAGAGGGAGGTTGAGGCGGAGAAGGAGAGGACAGGAGAGGAGGTCCGCCAGCCGCTCTACGCAAAGGCCCAGACGAGACTCGTCAGGCCCGACCCGATCAAGGACGTGCGTTGTCGCTCCCTCTTACTCTTTCTCACCCCCTCTCCTGTCCCGCCTGTGCCCCCCTTGCCCCCTCTCCACTCTTTCCCCTGCTCGGTCTCGCGCCCAGCTGAGCTCGCACAGGCTGACACCACCTGCAACGCCGATCACGACCCTCTCCTTCGGCATCGACGGGCACAGGGACGCATCCCCCGCAACCAATACGGCAACATGGACCTATTTGTGCCGACAATGCTGCCGCCAGGGGCCGTCCACCTGAAGCGTGCGTCTCTTGACATTCTCGCGCTTTTCATCACCCCCCCCCCTCACCCCTTCCGCCCTCGGCCCCCACCCTCTGTCGGAGGGTTTTCTCGCTCCTCTTTGGCCCCTCTCTGACCTGCTCCTATCTACCCCTCATCCTTTGCTTTGGCGGCCTGCAGAGAACGGGATCGCAAAGACGGCCAAGAAGATCGGCATCAGCTACGCCGACGCCTGCGTTCGTCCGCTCCCCCCCCCCCCGGCTTCTTCTCTTCTCTTGCAACAACTCACACACCCTCTGCTCGGTTTGTATCCCTTCGCATGCCCCATTTCCCTTCTTCCGCCTGCCGTTGGCCGCCGCAGGTTGACTTTCAGTTCAAGCAGAAGCAGCGCAAGGCGATCCCGGTCCTGCAAGGGGTCGTCGTCGCCTCCGAGAACGTTGACGTGCTGCTCGAGGTGCGTCCTTTCGCTCTCTTTTTTCCCCCCTCTGCGTATTCCGATCTTGGCTTTTCTTGCGGAGCTGACCGATCCGCTTTGTCCGTGTGTGTGCTTGACGGGACAGGCCCACCGAGAGGCTCAGGCGATCGAGGAGGAGAAGGCGAGGGTCAAGCAGCGCGCCAGAGTGCTCAAAGGCTGGGAGCGGCTCATCACGGGGCTCAAGATTCGCCGACGCATGCAGCGCGAGTACGGCGACGGTCAGGTGCGTCTCGAAGATTCCTCCCGCTGCGCTGCTGCTGCTGCGCTTCTCATCCTGGTCGCGTCGCGTCGCGGGCGCAGTGATTGGTCAGCGAGGGATGCTGACGCGCACTCACCGCCTGCTTCGGATGCGCTCTTGTCACAGGCCGCCGACAGCGGTGCTATCGCCGTCGAGGTCGACCTCGGTGTCCAACCCCACGCGATGCCGTCCCCGGACAAGCACTTCCACACGCTCCCGACCCCGGGGCCGTCCTCGACGACGGACGGCGGACAGCGCCTGCCCGCCGGACCGACGCGGGTCAAGCAGGAGCCGACGAGTGAGTCATTGTCGGCGCTCGGCGATCGAGGGCGCGCCATCATCGACAGCGACGAGGACCCTCCAGATGACGACGACGACGACGAGATCCAGATCGTCGAGAAGCCTTTGAACCCGCGCTCACTTGCCAGTCTGCACGCGCACGCCGACGAGGACGAGGACGACGACGACGAGTCGGACGTCGACGCGGACGTCAAGCCTTCGACGAGGGGCCCGCCGCCGCTGCCCCAGCCAACGTCGGCGCTAAGCACGAGGTCGCCAAGGGGGTCTGGACGATCGACTCCTCGGATCGTCCTCCGGCGTCCTGCAGCGCCCCCGCCGCCACCACCGCCGCCGTCCAGCGCTCGTCGACCGACGCGCTCAGCAGCGGCCAAGCCCAAGCAGCCAGCCACCACCAGGGCGACCGCCGCCGGCCCGTCGTCCGCTGCCCGCAAGCGATCTCGCGCCGAGCGAGATGACACGGACGACGACGACGCGACGACCGACTCGGACGAGGTCGAGGAGGTGCACGTCGTCGTGCCTGCCCGGCCGGCGCGCGCCACTCGGGCCGCCGCTGAGAAGGGCAAGCTCAAGATGCGCGCGCTCGAGGTGGACGACTCGGACGAGGACGATGACGAGTGAGGGTCGAGTGCGGCCTCCCTCATGCACATCCATGACGACCGACCACCTTGCCGACCATTTTTCGACGGCCCTCCTCATTCGCGACCTATGTCCCTTCTAGCCTCTTGACCATCTCTTGACGATCGCTCGCTACTCGAGAGCGGCATCAGACGGAAAGAATGAGAAATGTCATGCACCAGAGGGTTGCCCGACTGCGGACCCTGCAGCGCCCGACACGCCCGACCCCGACGTCAAGGCTGACCCAGGCGGGCTCCTACTGACCGCCATGTCCGCCGCCTCGCCCACGACCGCCGTGTCCACCGTGCCCTCCTCCAGGTCCCTTGCCCCTCGGCTTGCCTCCTCCTCGCCCCGGCTTGCCTCCTCCTCGCCCTCCACGACCGCCGCCGCCTCCACTCCCGCCGCCGTGCGCCGAGCGTCCGTACTGACCCTTCCACGACCCGCGCTCCTCCTTCGGCGCTTGCCCGTAGCCGGCCTTGACCGCGACCTCCAGGGCTTTGCCCGAGGCAGTCCAAGGGTGATGCACAAACTCTGCTGGCATGTCGGCGAGCTCGGGCAGCCACTGCTTGACGTACGACCCGTCCGGGTCGTAGTCCTTGGCCTGCTTGAGCGGGTTGAAGTAGCGCGACTCCCTGGGATCGGTGCCGACGCCGGCGACGTACTGCAAGGGAAAGCGCGACGAAAGGGGTCAGATGTCGGCCTGAAGGGCTGACACGCGACAAAGTTCCAGGTCCTTTCTGACCTGCCAGTTGCCGAAGTTTGAGGTGACGTTGGTCGAGTCGACCAGGAGCTCTTCGAACACCTCAGCTCCAGCCCGCCAGTCCAGGCCGAGATCTTTAGTCAGGTAGCAAGCGACGTTCTGTCGCCCACGGTTGCTCATGAACCCAGTTGACGCGAGCTCGCGCATGTTGGCGTCGATCAGGCTTCCGACAAGCAGCGCGCAGCGGCACGCAGTAAGAGGCGTCAGCTTGTAGCCCAGAGACAGGACGAGTGGGCGACGGAAGATAAAGGAAGAGGCTCACGGCACGCCGGTGCGCCCCTCACGCCACTTCTTGATCGCTTGTTCGCCCTCTTCCCCAGGCCCACAGTAAATCCATTTGTCGCCCTTGTTGGCGCCCGGGCGGGCGACCGAGTTGAAGCCGTCCTCGCGGAAGAGAGCCGAGCCGTACCTGGCGACGAAAGGGTGCGTCGCTTAGCGAGCGCCGGGACAGCAGCGACCGGAGCAAGACCGCGCAAAGAACTTACTTGCGGCCCAGAAACGTGAACGACGTCGACCACAGCAGCTCAAAAAGAATCCAGTACCTGCAGGGCGAGGTCCGGGAAGGAAAGGCGATGGGTCAGGCTCGAGCGTACATGCGATGCAATGCTGAAGGGAACGCACGAATCTTTGCTGCCCTTTCCTCCAGTGTGAGCGTCTTCCCACTCGCTCACCGCCTGCGCAACCCGTCGCGGACTGAGGGAGCCCTGAGCGAGGAACGCGCTGAATTTGGTCGAGTAGTCCGGCCCGACCATGCCGTTCCTCGTGCCCTTGTACGAGGCGATCGGCGCCTTTGCGCCACCCTCCGCGCAGTAGTAATGCAAGCGAGCAAGGGCGGCTTGCTCACCACCCTTGAAGGGGAAAGCTGTGTGCGAGGGCTGGTCGGCCGAGCCGATGCCTCCGTGCGGCTTCAGCAGGTGAGGCAGAACGGCATCGAGCGTCGTCTTGTCCCCGGGCGGGCGAACGACGCCGTCGACGGACTCGACGGTCGGCGCAGGGGGCAGGGAGGTGGGAGTCGGCAGGCATGGCCGGATCATCTTTTCGCCGAGACCCTCGACGGCTTTGCGGAACGTCGTGAAGACGTCTGGCGTCTCCTTGATCGGGAAGGGCAGGTCGGCGGGGTGGGCGAGGGTGTTGGTGCCCTCGTCAATCAGGCGAAGGTCGACGGGGGCCGACAGGCGGGCGAGGGCGGACGACAAGCGCTTCTCGACAGTCTGCTCCTCAGTCGTTACCTGATCCAGCGAGAGGCACGTCGAGCGATCAGCGGGCAAAGAAGGCAGGAGGTAAGCAAGACAAGGTCAGCCCTTGACTGCGCGGATCAACATGGAGGGCGTGCGAACTCGACCCCGGACAGCGAGAAGCCGAGCAGCAGCTCGACGAAGAGAGACGGCACGGACCTCAGCATTGACCCAGACCCCGCCAACGTCCATACCTTGCTTCTGGAGCTGCCCGACGAGCTTGGGAATGACGAGCTCGGGCCGGCCAAACGCGATCAGCAGGTCGGACCCGAGCTTGGATGACAGGCTCGCCTTGAGATCGAACACGGCCTCGGTGAGGAACCTGCCAAAGATTGAGCTCAGCCATGAGCTTGCGAAAGCATATCAGAGCGCAGCAGGAAAGAAGGGGGGCGAGGGCGCACTTTGTTCGATGAGGGCCGCAACGAGCCGTCTTGAGCAGCCGACTCTTGGCCGCGTCCTTCTCCCCCTTCCACCCGGGGATAGCGGTGCAATCGATGAGCCGATCGTCAAACACCCAAACAGGGAGGACATGCGTCGTCTTCGATGCGCTGGCGAGCTGGAGGAGCGGGTTATCGTGCAGGCGCAGGTCGCTGTTGAATGGGTGGACATCGAATGGGAGGATCGAGGCGAGCTGCTCAGCCCGAGGATCGGCAAGCTCGGAGTGAGCGAGAGGGCGAGTTGGACGCACTTGCGGAAGAGGAGGACGAGGACGTTGCTTTTGCCGGTCATGCTGGGCTGAGTGTGATGTAGGTGGGTGTTGTGGAAAAGGGAAGACGAGATCGAATAAGTAGTGGGCGGGCCCGCTGAGCTGGTCCGTCGATGCGCGTCGGACCATCGGACGGGCGGCGGCGCGCGCGGTGACGTTGCCCCGCTGCGTGGGCAAGAAAAAAAAATTAAGTGAACTCCGGTCGCGCATGAGTCCTGCGCCCTCTGCCAGCACTTTTTTTGCACCTGCTCATAGCTCGCTCCGGCTCAATGTCGGCGCGCTGAGGCAGCTTGAGGCAGTGTGAGGCGGTCCGCATCGAGACACAAGAGCACACTGTTTTGTCGAATCGCGCATAAGGAGGAAAATGGCCGCGGTCGTCAACCCTCGCCTCCCCATTTCCCCCTTCTTCCCTCGCCCTCGCAGCCCAGACAAGGATCGATCGGGCCGGGTTTACATCTGCTGCTGCTGCTGCTGCTGCTGCAGACGCGAGGCTTTCTCGTGCTCGAGGCGCTAGGTATCAAGCAGGGCAAAGGAGCTCGTCAGCCGCCTGGTCGACGAGACGAGAAAGAAAGCGTGGGAAAGACGGAGAGAGCAAGGGGGAAGGGAGCGAGGAGGGCCGGCAAAGTAACGCACCTGATGGATCATCTGGACGGCCGCATTGACGTTCTCGGGCATGCCCGTGATCATGACGAGCCGCTCGTTGGGGTTGGGAGGGTCCTGCTGGTGGGGCTCCATGATGCGGATCTAGAGGCGCGGGCATGGGAAGGGGTGGGGCGTCAGGTGCGACCGTCACGAAAGGAAGGAATGAAGAGAGGGGCCGAAGGACGGACCTGCGTCTGCGAGGCCTGGCGGATCTCGTTGATCTTGGCGCCGCCCTTGCCGATCACTGCGAGCGAGCGAGAGGAGGCGCGACGGGAAGACTCAGCGACAAGAAGCCAGACTGGAGGTCCGCAAGAAAGGGGAGCGGGGGAAGACGTACTCGGTCCGACAAGCTCGTTGGGAATCCACACGTTCTGCGTGCTCATGCCCGGCTTGAGCTCGACCGGCTGGGCCTGCCTCTCGAACCTGCCGCCGCCCTGCCCTCCAGGCCGATAGCTGTCGCCGCCAGCAGCCGCGCCCCTGTACTCCCCTCCCCTCTCAGCCCCACCGCGCGAAGCAGCCTCGACGAGCACAGTGCCGATGTAAAAGGTGGCGATATGAACGGCGTCAGCGACGCCTGCGACGGACAGGACGCGCTCGGTCGAACCGGGCAGCATCGCCTCGGACGCGTTGAGCCGGGCGCCAGAAGCCTCCTGGATCTCCTTGATCTTGCTGCCGCCCTTGCCGATGCTGCGTTGGGTAGGACAGACAAAGAAGCAGGAGGAAAAGGATCACGTCAGCCACTGGTCAAGTAAAGCACGCAGAGAAGCACAGAGCGTCAGAGGAAGGTGGGGGGGGGAGGGGGGGGGGAGGACGCACAGCGAGCCCATGCGCGAGTTGGGGATGATGAACTTGATCGTGACGGCTCGGCTGCCGGGGACTGATGCCATCTCGAACGGCTCGTCGTTGATGCGACGGACGATGAGGCCAAACGCCTTGGAGACGGCGTCAAGCGGGCCCGAGACGTGCAGGATGCGCTCAGGGTTGCCGGGGATCGACTCAGAGACATTGACGCGGGCGCCAGACTTCTCCTATCGTTCGAGCAGGGAAGCAGGGGGTATCAGCTGGTCAAGCTCAGAGCGGGATCAGCAAAGAGGAGGGGAGTGGCAGAGCGAAACGGACCCGGATCTCATTGACGTGCTTGCCAGCCTTGCCGATGATGACGGACGCGTCCTGCGTGACGATCAGGCAGCGCATCTGAATCTGCTGCGTCACCGGAGGCTCTTCAGCCTGGGCGCCACCCTCGGCGGCGGCGGGCGGAGGAGGAGGAGGTGGAAGGTTGGCGGCCGCACTGGGTTTGCACGGGCAAGAGCAGGGCGTCAGTTTCTGGCGGGCAGGGAAGCTAGGGAGGCAAGGCGAGAGCCGACGCACGCGGCAGCAGCGATTCCGCCGCTCTCCTCCTTCATCGCAACGTCCTCGCCCGCAGGCGCCGAAGCGAGCGGCTTGTCATCGGCCGTGATGTCGTCGTCGTCCTCGGACGGGCCGGCGACGTTTTGGCGCTTGGAGGCCGAGGCGGCGTCGTCGTTTGCGGGCGAGGGCGAGAGGGGTCGCTTGTTGTTGGCAGTCGGGTCGGCCGGGGCGGACATTTCGAATTGTTGGTGGGAAAGGTTAGGACGGGGAAGGGATAGTGAGAGTAGGGAAAGGGAGACGGTTGAAGGTCAGTCTCCAGAGATTTGGAGGGCGTCTTGGGTCCGGAGCGTGCGGGATGGGTTGGGAGGAGGGTCTGGAAGGGACAAGGGATGAAGGGGAGGAAGGGGTTTGGGGTGGGTGAGACATTGGGGTGAGGAGAGTGCGCGGGAGGGAAGGGAGCGAGAAAGAGGATGAGAGAGAGAGAGAGAGCAGGACGAAGGTTGAGAGGACGACGGAGGAAAGGGATGGAGAGGAAAGGCCCGCCCGCGCAACCCGGCAGTCGTCGCCCTCTGCCCGGCAAGTCACCTTCCATGCCCCTCTGAGGCGAGCAACGCACCACGGCCAATCATGCCCCGATCCCATCCACAGACCAGCTGACCTGGCAGAGCGGATGTGCCGAGGTCGGACGTTCGGTTTGGCTCGCCCCTTCGTCTCGCAAGACGCGTCCAGCTCGAGCGCTCTGAAAAGGACGGGCCGAGGGAAGCATCCGCACCCGCAGCCAGCCCTCGATCCTCGGCTGGCGGCTTTGTCGAGCAGCATGTCAAGGGAAGGGAGAAGAAGAAGCAGAGCGGAAGCACGCACGTCGAGCGTCGTCGAGGATGAAGAGTGTCGGTGGTCGGACGGACGGGCGACGAGAAGGGCGATGGAAGAGAGGGCAAGGGTTGAGTTTCAAACTCCGACAGGGCAACCTCCGACCCCTGCCTGCGTCCTCCTCCTGCGCCTCCCTTGCACTTCGACCAGAGCAACCCCTTCGCCATTCCATCTGTCCAGTCATGTCGTCTGATTTGCCGCCCCACCCCATAGACTTTGTCATCGGTCCGTCTCGCTCTTGTCCACTCCCGTTGCGGCTCACACTCGCTGACCCTTGCCTCCCGCCTCGTCAGAGCACCTTGAGTCGGACGACAGCTCGACCCAGACGGTGCCTGAGTGGGTCTCGCTCGAGTACACCCACATGCTCGCCCTCTCGCCCTCGACCTCGACCGTCCACTTTACGTCCCTTTCTCCCTCCTCAGCGTCGTCCTTCAAGCAAGTGCTCGAGCAGCCCCAGCCTCCTGCTCAGCCGGGGCACGGCGCCCGTCCCCAAACCCACACCGACGGCATCCTGGCCTTCCTCGAGGCCCGCAACATTCCACTGTCTGAGTGCTGCCTGCTCGACCCCAAAGGATCAGAGGAGATTTCGCCAGCCGACGGCCACAAGTTCAAGGTGTTCCTGTTCGGCGGGATCCTAGGGGACGACCCCCCTTTGGACCGGACGAGGGTGCTGCGGGCCATGGGGTTCCCGGGCAGGAGACTTGGACCGGTCCAGATGACGACCGACACGGCGCTGGGAGTGACGAAGCGGGTCGTATGCGACGGCAGTGCGTCCACCCTGATTTCATTATCTGCTCCTTCCTTGCGCCCTCTCAAGCCAGGACTGATCTCTTTACGAGCGCCCCGCAAACCAGTCCCCCTCGATGAGCTCCCCTTCTTAGACCACCCGACCATCTCATTCTCCTCCAAGGACAGCGTCGAGATGCCCTTCCGCTACCTGGTCCAGACCGCCTCGGATCGCTCTCCTGCCGAGTGTGGGCCCCGGCGGGTCGGCGAGGACGGCAAGGAGCAGGGTGGGGAGGGTGCGGAGGGGGAGCCGTTGATGCCGAGGGGCATGCGCGACTTGCTGAGGCGGGACCTTGACAGAGGCTGGGAGTTTGATAACGAGTGAATTGATGAGAATGAACGATGATGGAAGGTACCTGTTTCTTAGTCAAGTTCTTCGGCCTGCTTCAGCCGGATCAACTCCCTACGAGTCGTGCCGTGCCGTCCACGCCCCACGGTACCATCCGCGTCTACCGGCGGAACGAGCCGCGACGAACGTGCGCACGCCATTGCAGCCCCTCACCCACCGTTGGTTGCCTCGTTGACCGGCTTCACGGGCGAATCTTCAGCTCGGACAAAGTTCACCGCGTGCTGCAGATTCTTCTGGGTTGGGACGACGTCAAACCTTACCATCCTCTCTGGCTTAATGCTTTCCAGAGACTAAACTTGCGTGGGGCATCGCGCATCGAGTCGTTCTCCGCAAGTAGACAAGCGAGGGCGTGAGTGGGCAGCGTGAGTAAGCGAGGTGAGGTGTGAAGGCGCTTGGGATGGCTGGGATAGATGCAGAAACGTCTGGGGTTGTGTGCTCTGGGAAGGTGACGAGGAGGAGAGAGAAGGGAGAGGGGTAATGAATCGGCCGAGAACGCCCGCCTGCGTTGCTTGCCTGCCCTGGCACTCGAACTTGGCTCGGGCTTTGACCCGACTACGAGACGGGCTTGTCACAAGAAGACTTTCGAGAACAAGCCGGAGGGGGGGGGGAGGGATTCGGATGTATGAGCGCCATGAATGTAGCGCGCGGAGGAAAGACGCCTGGCCGTCCGTCTAGTCATCGAATCCGTCGTCAGAGTCGCTGGCGGATATATCGATGGCGTCGTCGTCGTTTACTTGCCGGCGGCGAGGTAGAATCTTGTGTCTGTGCAGGGAGGAGAGAAGGGAGAAGGGTGGGGCGGTCAGTGAAGAGCGCGCGGAAAGCAGGGAGTCGTAAGGATGTTTCGAAGAAGGAAGGGAGAGATAGAGATGCAAAAGGCACCTCCGCAATAGCCCTTCTACCCCACCACCCTTCTTCGCCATTTCAAGATCGACCCGGATGAACGTCTCCTTGAGCTCGCCCCCCGGCGCGTAGACGAGCATCGACGGCAACATGTCGTGGTCTGGCCTGCCGTCTGGGCGGAGGAGGAACGAGAGTGTGGAGCTGCGGGCGAGTAGAAAGGAATGATTGGGTGGAGGGTGGGAGGCGGCGAGGGATTGGAGGGAGAGGAGGGTCTCGGGGGCCAGGTTGGGGATGTCCTGCGCGCGCGCGGTCCAGGAGAGCCGCGGGGGGGGGGGTCAGTGCGTGCTGCGGGAGAAGAGGACCAAGCGCGCAAGGAAGAGGCGAGAGGACCGACGGGCTCAAAGACGAGGATGACGACCCAGCCCTCGGCGTGGTCGACCGCGCTGAGGTATCCTTGCATCGAAACCTCTCTCAGGTAGCCCTTCCTCCCCGCCTTGCTACAGCCCTGCCTCCGGTCCCTTTGATCGGCTGCGCCCGCCTTGCCCCATCGCCTCGCGATCTCCCCATCGTCGTCGTCCTCGCCGGCTTGCTGCTCACCCGCACGCAGGACCTCGTCCTCTTCCCACGTAGGCGCAAGCAGCGCGCGCTCTTCCAGCGCCTGGTTGGCGAGCAGCCGGCGGGCGAGCTGGGTCTCGCGCGCGTGCAGAGCCGCCGCCTTCGAGTCTTTGATGACGCCCTTGACGCCTGTCGACCGCGACGACTCGACGCCGGTCGTCGTTGACGAGGCGACCCGCGGAGAGGAAGGAGGGGAATAATCGGACCCGAGCTCGTCGTCGGTATTGGGCTCTGGAGAGGGCGTAGAGCGATCCTCGGGGCGGTACTCGGACAGGTCGGCGGTCGTGTCGCGGAAGAGCGCGCCAGAGAGGACGGCCTGCTCAAGCGTGTCATGCGACATGGTCTTGAGGTAAGGCTTTGATGGCGAGCGCGAGCGATGAGGCTTCAATAAGTGCGAGCTTTGAGGTCGTCCGGGGAGGGAGTTGAGGGAGCAATGGCGTGGTCGAGGGTCGGGGCGCTGCTCACAAGGGAGAGAGGACAAGGCAGCGTCGAGAGGTCCGACCTCTCCAAACGGCCACTGGCAGCTCCCTTTCATTCCTCACTCATCCTCCTCACCGACCATGGCCCACGTCCATAGGCATAGGGCGCTCAACGTCTACGTCTCACCAGACGCCTACGTCCGTCCTTCTTGCTCCTCGCTTTGCGACGGCGGTGTTGAAGCACAAGGCCAGCGGACCGAGCCTAGCCTAGCACGGCTGGCGGCGCGTCCGCGCCTTCCGAACCACGCGCCGCGAGCGAGCAAGCTGCCCTCCGAGCTCGCCCCAAGGCTGACTGGCCGCCTAATCCTTCTCCCTCTCTCTCCCGAAATACGCCTGTGGTCCGCGCTATCAGGTCTTTGAGCCCGTCGACCAGTCGGCGGAAGCGAGCGGCAAGGCGGGCGAGGCAGGCGATGACAGCAGCAGGGACGTGATGGTGCTTGACCGACTGACGGGCTCCATCTCGCTCAATCGTGCGTGCCATCTGGTCCGCTCTCTCGTTGCCCCCCCCGGTGACCTCCCTGCCCTGACGGCGAGCTTTTCCTACTTGCCTTGCTGCTACGCCTGCAGCTCCAAACCGGGCCATCCCGCTCGCGCACGAGGCTGTCCATACCGTCCACGGCATCCTCGGAATCGTTCCGCTCGCCCTGACCGACCACGTCGTCCTCATCAAGTCGCTCAAGCCCCGGTCCCCTCGCTTCCTAGGGCACGACGTGCACTCACCCTCGACCTACCTGATCCTTCCCCTGTCACCCTCGTCCGCCTCGTCCTCGGCGCTTGAGGACCGCCTGCTCGCCCTCGTTCAGCTCGCGCTCGACACGACCCCGCTCTGGTTCTCGTACTCGTACGACCTGACGAGCTCACTCCAGCGCCAGCACGACTCGGGCAAGGTCGAAGAACGCTTTTTCTGGAACTATGCGCTGACGCGCAGGATCGTCGAAGCGGGCGTCAGCGGGAACAAGGACTCTGTCGTCCCTGGCGGCGCGGCGTCGGGCGGCAGTGTAAGTTCCCCGGTTCAGCGCATTTCCTGCGCAAGCACAGGCGCAGCGCAGCGCTCCCCCGCCCTCTCATCGTTGCGAGACAAGCTGATGCCGCCTGATTGTCCTGCTCTCCGATTGTGCTCCCCCCCTTTGCCTGCCAGCTCGCGTCCTTCGTTCTGCCAATCATCTGCGGCTGTGCGTGCTATCGTGTCCAGTTCACCTCTCGTCCTGAACGATGACTGACCCGCCCGCGCTCTATGCCCCTGCTCTACCGTCTCGTTCATTTTCCAGCATTCGACCTCCGTACCGTCTCCCTCCCGTCAAGCCCTCCCTTTTTGCTGCTCCTCATCTCGCGCCGGTCGCGCCACCGCCCCGGGACGCGCTACCTGCGCCGAGGTATCGACTCTAACGGCCACGTCGCCAACTACGTCGAGACGGAGCAAATCGTCGTGTGCGACTCTCGGCAGCCAACCGAAGTGGGCGAGAAGACGGCCGAGCTCGGCGGGGCTGCTGTTGGGGGTGGGTTTGGCGCGGCCGAGGGAAAGGTCAAGTGTAGTTTCGTCCAGGTCAGGGGGAGCGCGCCCGTGTTTTGGGGCCAAATCAACAACCTGCGCTACGTGCCGGACTTGCTCGTGATGGATCTGCCTTCGACCGTGCGTGCTGCTCTGCTGCCATGCGTCTTGTCTTTCTTGCCTCCATTGCTTATGACGGCTGGCTCCCACTCCACGTCCCCCCCCCCTTTGTTCCCCCTCTTGCCCCCCGCCCCCTCTTTCCTTCCCGGCCGCATACAGACCGACGCCCTGCGTGCTCACCTGACAGCCCAGATCGAGCGCTACCAGAAGGTCCACCTCGTCAATCTCGTCAACCAGGTCAAGTACGAGCGACCGGTCAAGGAGGCGTTCGAAAACGCGCTGCTTGTTCTCGGGGAGGACGACAGCAAGGCGCGCTACTGGTACTGGGACTTTCACCGCGAATGCAAGGGCATGCGCTTTGAGCGCGTCAATGCCCTCGTCGGGAAGCTCCAAACTGAGATCGAGCAGGAAGGCTGGTTCCAGTGGGAGGCTCCGCTGGCCGGATTGAGCGCCGGCGCAGGCCGCACAGAGGCTCGCAAGACACAGACGAGCGTCGTCCGAACCAACTGTGGGTATCGTCTTCTTTATGACCCTCGCATTCCTTCTCTCTCTTTCCTGTTCAGAGGGCCTGCCTCCACCGTGCACTGACCCTCCTCACTATTCCGTCGCCCGCCGACCCCCGGAAAGGCATGGACTCACTCGACCGGACTAATGTCGTCCAGTCGGCGCTTGCCCGATCGATGCTCGACCTGCAGCTGCGGTCGCTTGGCCTGCTTGGGGCCAACGATTCTGTCAGCAATCACCCGGAGTTCCTCCGACCGTTCCGCCACGCCTGGGCCGACCACGCCGACGCCGTCTCGACCATGTACAGCGGGACCGGCGCGCTCAAGACTGACTTTACTCGCACCGGGAGGCGCTCATGGCAGGGCGCAGTCGAAGACGGCCGCAGGTCCGTCATCCGCTACTGGAAGAACAACTTTCGCGACGGCGAGCGCCAGGTGCGAATCTTCTTTTCCCGCTTCTTGCGGTCTCACAGTCTAGGCTATTCGCTTCGGCTCTCGCAGGCTGACACGCCCTCACCGCTGCCTTTGACTTGCTCCCCGACGCAGGACGCGCTCGACCTCATCACTGGCGCCTGGAAGGTCCGCCGCGGTATGCCGTCGCCATTCACGGACGACCGGCCGCTCGCCATCCAGGCCGTGCGTGCCCCTGCTCCAGACTGGCTGCCTGGAAGGATCGACGCTGAGTTGCTTTCCTCCTTGCTCGGCGATGTCCAGATGCCCTACGTCTTCGCGTTCGCCTTCGTGCTCCTGCTGTCGGGCCTCTACGCTTCAGGTGCGTTCCTCTGCTCTGCTCTCCCAGTGAAGTTAGCGCTACGATCCTTTGACGCTGACATTTCGGACTCTCGTCTGTTGACTCCTTTCTCGCCCAGTCGAGGGCCTGCTCGATCTCGGACCGCAGGCCTTTGTCCATCTGCCGGTCCTCGCGCTCGTCGCTGGCTTGTCATTCGCGTACATCTGGGCCAACGGCATCCAGTGCGTCGCACTTGCTTTTTCCCTTTTCTCGTCCTCAGCGGGCTGACGACGTCAATTGCACGGAACAGGTACGTCGACTACCCATGCCTGACGCCCAACCCCCTGCTGGCCTACGTCGGTCCGGGGCATCGCACCCCGCCCAAAGGCCGTGGCTTCCCCTTGCTTCCCCGCTCGCTCCCCGGCCTCGTTCCAGCCTCGCTCATCCGCCGGCTGCCCTGGACGTCGCGTACACGCGCTCCGGTGGAAAAAGGCCCGTCGTCGAATGTCGCTCTTGGAGCGGGACTGGTGGAGGGCGTCAGTCATGTCGTCGAAGGCGTCGGCGAGGCGGTTGCGGGCGCCCGCAGGAAAGGACGCGGTGGACGCCTCGACTAACGTATTGGGTGAGAGGGGAAGAGGGAATTCATGATGGACTGTTCCCGGACATGCAGAGCGACGTCTTGAAGCTGGGTACTTGCGCCTCATGAGTGCGAGCTTTGATTTGTGGGGCGGTCGCATCGTTGACCGCTGGCGTCACTAGGGTTATTGTTCGCGGCGGGCGGGTCCGCGCGTGCCAAAGCGAGAGCGAGAGCATCCCGTATCGTCGTCCCCTAGCCCACCATCGCCCTCCCCCTCCATCTTACCTCTCTGCAAGCCCACGCTCAAGCAGACAGAGATGGGACTCATCACGGCAGTCGCTTCTACGTTGTACAACTACTCGCCGGCACCGGCCGCGCTCCGCATGCTGCAGTCTGCTCCGCTGCCGTCGCCCGAAGCCGAGCACCCGCCTTCTAGCGAGCTGGACGGAACCACGGGTGACGCTGCTGCTGCTGCTGCCGAGGACGACGACAAGCCGATCAAGAGAGCGGATGACGAATCGAGCCAGGGAACGGCAAGGCAGCTGTCTTTGGACCGTTCGGCTGAAGGAGGAGGAGAACGAGCAGACGAGGTCGTCGCTCCCACCGCTGCTGCTGCCCTCCGCAGGGCGAGCATCGACAGCGCAGAGGGGGTGACGACGGCCGTGAGGGACGCCGATGCTGCTGCCGATTTGGACCTGAACGGGTGCGAAGATGATGAGGACGACGAGGAGGACGACTGTGTCGAACTCGTGCAGAGTGAATCCCCTCGTCCCGAACCCCCCCCCCCGGTCGCTGCTCGAACATCGCGCTGATCCTTCTGTCCGCTCCCGTTTGCCCGGCCGTCGCAGCGCCCTACCATATAGTCATCCGAAACTACGCGCTTGTGCCCATGCTCTCACTCCTTGCGGTCGCTGGCGTTGTGCTCGCTCTCACCTTTGGATGGCAAGTCCTCTCCTCCTCCTTTCTTTCTTCTCGCTCTCGCGCGCCCGAGGCGACCCCCCCCCCCGGATGACCAGGACTGACAGACAGCTACCCCTCATTGCTGTCTTCTCGCGCACTCGCTGGCGTGCCTGGGTAACGGGCGTCCCCTCCACTTTCTTTGCTGCTGGCTGCTGCGAATTGCCTTTCTCTGGATAGGCCCCCGTCGGTCCACTCGGACGAGCCGTACCCTCACCGGCCGATGTGGCGCCAGGCCGTCTTTGGACTCGCATTCCATTCGCTAGCTCACGTACGTCCTGCGCACCTGCTCGCCATCTGATCGGAGCGGTCTCTCGATGTGTACATGGACGACTCGCACAGGCTGACTCCCCTCCCCCCCCTCCTTCCCAAACCACGCCCTTCAGTCGCTCCGCATTCCCCTCTTTACCCTCCTCTCGCTCCTCCTTCCCGCGCGCGTCCTTCCTGCAGCCCACACGGCTGCCCACACCCTCGTGCTCGAATGCATCCGCTTCTTTGCGCTCGTGTTGGTCGGCCCGAAACTAGTCGGCGACGACCCGACGTGGAGATGGCCCGACGTCTGGGAGCAGTGGGCGCCGTTCGCAGGCTCCGTCTGGTTTGCTCTTGGCTGGGGCGTCGGGGAGGTCTGCGTCGGGATCTGGCAGGGTGCGCTTGGCGTCTCTTGCTCTCGCTCTTTGGCAGATTTGTCGTCCGGACTCGTCTGAACTGACCACCCCCACCCCCGCTCCCGTCTCCAATCTCACAGGCTACCGTCAGCTCTCGTACTACAAGCCCGTCCTGCCTTCGCGTGAGCGCGGCATCTATCTGGTCCAGATGGATGACGAGGAGATGCAGCTCACCAACGGTCACGCCACTTTGCTCGAGACGTCGGTCGAGGAAGACGACGTCGACGAGGACGAGGTTGGCGGAGAGGACGGCGAGCGCAAGGAGGAGCGCCGGCTCGAGGAGCAGGTCTGGGAGCTGATCGCGGTTCAAAAGCGTGAGGGTGCGTTCTCAGAGCCTCCTCTCGCTCGCTCTGGCTCTGCTATCCCGAGCGTCTGGACCGTAAGTTGAGGCTGACGTCGCTTGCGCGCGCGTCGTCCTGCTTGGGCACTGACAGAGGTTGAGGAGCTTCTGGGCGTGCCGCTGCCCAACATCCCGTCGGTCATCTCGGCTCTCTGGCGGCTCGACTCGCTCTTCCTTGCGCTCGGTATCACCCTGTGCGTCCTCATCTCGCTTGTCTGCCGTCCGTCCGGCCCCATCCTTTTGCTCAGCACGCCGCTGACGTCGGGACATCCTCCTTCCTTTCAATCGACGACTCAGGATCCTGTCGGCCCTGTACGCCCGACACGAGGACGACAACGGAGGAGGGTATCTCGTTCCGCCACACACGCTCCCGCTGTTCGCAGCAGTCGCCGTCGGCCATGCCGTCATCTCTGTTGGTTGGCTCGTCGGCATCAAGACGGTCGGTGGTCAGTTGCGCTCCTCTTGTCCTTGGATCCCTCGGCCCGGAAGCGTGCCAACGACTGAATTCTCCTTCATCGTACCGTGCAGCACCCGCAACGACTTATGTCTCGCTCCTCATCGCCCTCGGAGCCGTCGTCTGGGGCCTACTGAGCTGGGGCGCGCTCGTTTGAACAGACCGCGCTCTTCTCTTCACTCCTCGCCTCTCCTTACCCTGACGACACGCCTCACGACCCATCATACATGCGCTCTGGTTCTCATTCATCCGGCCGCTAAAGTGAGGCCGTTTCGAGAGGCTACTTAATCATGAGATATCCGTGTGCGAGCGAGATTACGATGGTACAGAGGGTTGCGGCGAGCAAGATTTAGGGAGACAAGCAGTAATGACAGGGTTCATGACGAAGCGTTCGAGGGTTATAGCCAGAGGAAGCGCTCTGCAAAGGGTGAGGAAGAAGTGGAGGAAAGATCAGCCAGCAGGTCTGGAACGAAGAGCAAGTCGAATCGGCCGGTCACTAGAAGAGAGGCAACGCACTAATGCCGTACTCGATGCGCGAGCTCCAGCTCGTCTCGCGCTCAGCCTCACCGAGGCTACGCACATCATCGTCAACGACAAACCGCCGCTCGCCGACGTCCCAGCCCGAGCCGGCCTCGGAGCACTGTAGCTTAATGCGCGTGACGATGTTTCGGACGAGCTCTTTACATGTCTGCGGCCCGCTGTCGTCGTCATCGCCGTCGTCGTGCGCGGCGAGCGCGCGATCGGACGAAGGCGCCCGGCGGCGCAGGAGCAGGTCGCGGCTGATGCCCTTGAATGCGAAGTAGTTGATAACGTCCTTGGCGGGCTCGAGCGGCTTTGTCGGGGAGAGAACGAGTGGGCGCAGGCCGTTGCCCGAGAGGCTGCCGGATGAGGCGCTCGTGGGCATGCCAGGCCGAGGGGCTGCAGTCGCTGCCGTTGCCGTCGCTGCCGCTGACGATGACGGACGCTCGTTGCGCAAAGTGTAAGACGCCAGCCGAGTGTCGTCGTCTGAGCTGCGGAAAAAGAGTTTGAAGCCGTAATTCTCTTCCGCGTCTTGGCCGGCCTCCAACAGAGGCGAGAGGATGTAGGCGCCCTGCTGGATCGAGTCAATGTTGCCAAGCGGAATGCTACTCAGGCCCATGGCCACGCAGATGAGCAAGAGTGGTCAGCAAGGAGGCAGCGACTGGAGCGTGAGAGCGGTGCGGGACGGACCGGGTGAAGCCGACGACCTTCTCGAGATTGAAGTCAAAGCTGCAGACGTAAGCCGCCTTCTTGGTCTGAAAGGAGCAGGTGGGTGGCGGTTAAGAACGGCGCGGATCACGATAGCTGCAAAGGGGTTCAAGATGGGACTCACCAGCAAAAGGATGCGCTCTTCGAACTCTGCGCCGGCCGTCGTGTTCATCTCGCGGGGCGAGAACAGCGTCCAGCCTGCGAGGCGCGTCTCGCCGTCTTCGAGCACACGCGAGGTGCAGGTCTCGACTGTTCGGGACAAAGAAGGGCGAGAAGGGTAAGTCGGTCAGTCGGACCTGACGATACTCTGCGTCAGAAGAAAAGAAATAGGGGGCTTACTGGCTTCCGTGCGAATGATGCTCAGCCGGAGTAGGTTGGTCGGCTCGGCCGTGCTCATCTTGGCCATGTACCTGCGCGCGACGAGGACCAGCCCAAAGTCAGCATATTGGTCTGCTCAGCAGCGAATGGGTCAGGACACGCACTCGGACGTGAACATGCTGAGGCCGCGGTGTCCCAACAGGTAGTCGATGACGGCCTGGGTCCAGAAATCGGAGAATGCGGAGCTGATGATGGGAGGGAGCGAGGTCAATATTCAGCCCTCTATGTTTCAATACTCGTCGGCCGGGAGGATAGGAGGGCCCCGTTGAGGAGGGACGGACGAGTACATGCGCGCGACCGAATTGAGGCCGTCGTTGAGCATGCCGTGCCAGTCTCGCTTGCCGGTCCTGCGTTGAGGCAGGCCAAACAGTCGGTCAGCAAAAGAAGAGATACGTTCAGGGCAACTGCAGGCGAGCGAGCGGCGGACCGAGTGAAATCTCCCTTGAGTGCAGACGTCCCGGCGTAAGCACGTGAGACGGCATCGCCATTGTTGGCCCAAGCTAGAGAGATCATCGAGAGGAGGAGCCGTCTCAGTCTTGGAGACATCGCGCGAGGTCGGCAGAGGATGAGAAAAGGGTGCAGAAGCGAGGGCGGGACGCACTGTCATTGAACACCAACTCGAGCTCGGAGCTCGCGCCGTCATCAGAGAGCGGTTGGGCGAGGCCGACCGAGGAGAGCTGGACGCCGAGGACGTGTCGGGCAAACGCGGACTGGACGACATTGGTCCGGTCGAGGCAGTCGATGCAGTTGGTCCGGAAGGTGCCCTGCTGCGTCTTGACGACCGCACCGTCTTTGACCTCGCCGTACCTGTACCAAGCCCATCATAGATCAGAGATGAGTCAGAATCGCAGGTCCAAGATGCACAGAGGAGGCGAGGGGAGGTCTCAGAGATCGCAGACGCACCCTTGCGCCGAGAAGATCTTGCCCATCTGTTCAACAAGTTTGCGGACGTTCTCGAACCTCATGCCTGCGATCAGTCACGGTCGAAAAAGAGAGGCTTCAGCAACATTTCAAGTGGCCCCGAGTTGCACAACAACCGAAAAGTGTTGAGAGACGGACCCTGGCACTCGTGGTGAAAGTCAAACTCGCGCCATTCGACCTCGTCCCTCCCGAGCTCAGCCACAGCCTCCCGATACCCATTCGTCACGATGGCTTCCTTGCCCGAGACCTCGGAGAGGGAGACTATCGTCTGCTTTCCGTAAGCCTTTGTCAGACGGTCGAAGTGGAGGGACAGTGGGGCGAGGGCGGAGGGGATGGACCGATCGAGGGTCGGGGCGGGCTTGAGGGAGAGCTGGGAGGACGCCGAGTAAGGAGACTGGCTCCAGAACAGCGGGACTGCGAAGAGCGAGCAGGACAGTCGTTTGTCAGTGGAGGGGCGAAAGACGGGGGACAGAAGGGAGACGGTAAGACGCGACGCACTCGACCCGCGGATCTGGAGGAAGCTGAATGTCGCTGATGGCGTCTTCACAATTTGCTCCGATTCAACGAAGTTTGCGACGTGGCCGTCATCGTCGATGCCCTGAGCAAGGGAAAGGAGCGCGCCGGCGCACCAGTCAGTGTTGAGCTGCGAGAGCAAAGGATAAAGTGAAAGAAGGGGTGGGGGCAAATAAATCGAATGGGGAGGATGCTACGGACTCGACGTTGATACCGCAGCCCAGCGCGATCTCTGCTCCGGCGGGAAATGACGGCGATCTCGATCTCCGCGCCCTCGGCGTCGGCATCCTCCTCGGCGGGAGCGGGACCGTCGACCGAGGCGGCGGCAGGGCCAGGCAGCTGGACACACCGCGTCTGGACGTAGCCTTGCATGACGGGGAGGACGAAGCTGTGGGCCTGGGAGGCGGTGTGAAGTGGAGTGAAGGCCGGAGGGAGAAGGGGTCGGGAGGTCAGTCAGTCAAGTATCCAGGTAGACACCGATTGAGGAATCGCAGCAAAGGGAGGTGAGGGGAGATGAAAGCGCACTCCGATCTCGGTCAGCTCGCTGCTGAGCCACTCGTTCCACCAAAAATCGCGCTTGACACGCCTCCAGAGCGGCAGGCCAGCTCCTCCGCCCGCTGCTTGCGCGGCGGGTAGCGGCGAGCGCGTGATGTCGATCTCGTGAGCGTAGAAGAATTGGCCGGATGCGAAAAGGTCGGCAAGCGAACGGAGGAGCTTGCGCTCGAGCGCCAGACGAGCTTCGGAGATCTGCGGTTGCGAGGTAGGTGAAGGCGGAGAAGGCGGAGAAGGCGGAGAAGGCGGCGGGGTGGTCAAGAGGGAGGCGGTCGGAAGGAGCGGAAGAGCAGGGAGCGAGGGTGGCTCGTCGGTTGAGGCGCTGGAGGTGGGGGGCTTGGCGGTCCGCGGGGCGAAAGGGTTCCACTTCATCGACGACCGCTTGGCCGTCGTTGGCTCTGCACCTTCCATGGGAACTTCGTCCCGGACGCTTGCGTCTTTGACGTCGGCGGTCGTCATTGAGCCTGCTGCCGTGTCCTTTGCCTTGGGCGCGAACGGGTTCCAGGGGAAGAAGCCCTTGTGGGCGCCACCTTTCGATCCCTCCTGGGCGCCCTCGCCATCCAGCTCGAGCACGTCCTTCAAGACTTCGACCGCAGCAGGCGTCTGAACCTCGCCGGCTCGATGCCAGCCAGACCCTTCCTCGTCGCCGGAGTCCGACTCGCTGTCGTCCGACGACGACGACGACTGCGCGTGAGAGTCAACCAACGCCTGAATGCGGGCAAGAGCCGCCGGGGCGGTTGCAGCGTCAAGCGGGATTGCCTGGACGGACGAGGAGGTAAGATTGAAGATCGTTGATTGGGTGCCGGGGACTGGCGAGGCACAAAGAAGGACGAGCGGGAAGGACGTCGGTGAGCGTGGGGCCTTTGTTGGGGGAGGGGCCCAAGCGCCGACAGGGGTCGATCGAGCTCGAGGCGAGGGGCGTCTAGAGCGGAAGCGCGAAGCGCCATGGCCTCCCGCGCGCGTGGCAGGAGGAGGACTGAGGAAGAGTAAGAGCAGAAGGGAAGGCAGGTGAAGCAAGACACGCACGCGGACCAACGTCCTTCGGATGGATGATGACGAGCAGGTAGGCCGCTGCGGACGAGGTGCACACAGCCCGATCGCGCGAGGGTTCAGCCCAAGTCCAGCGAGCGCCTGCAAGATCGCCAGGCAAAGGGAAATACACTGAGAGACGGAGCAGAAGAGTGCGCACCGGACCAGAGACGAACGATGCCTAGCAGCCCCCGGACCTCCAGCTCAGGAGCAGCAACGCTCGAGGGGTCGACCTCGGAGGCGGCAGGGGCGCAGCCAGCGTCGGCCAGCCCAGGAGCGGCAACGTCCTTGGGGACTTGAGCTGAAGCGACCTCGTCTAGCTTGCTGACCTTCCCGTCTCTGCCCCAGCGGAGCAGCAGGGCGCCCTTGAAGCTGCCGTTCAAGGAGAATGAACTGCTGCTTGGGGTTGCGGTGCCTGCAGGCGCGGTCCGAGGATGAGGGGAGCAGACGAGGCCTTGGGGGGTAGGGTGAAGGAAGAGATGCTTGTGGACCTTTTGGAGAATGGGCGGGACTTGAAGCGAGGGCGGAAGTGAGCCGCGGGCTGGAGGAGGCTTGGGAGGCATCCTGCGGCTGGCTGCCGGAGGGGAGGGGGGGAAGAGAGGTTGGATGACGGGCACAAGGAGCGAGCGAGATCGGAGCTGGTCGTCGTTCGACGTTCGACCCTCCCCTTCCTCCTCGACCTCGACCCCCCCCCCCCCTTGATCTTACCAGCGAGCATGAGCACCCAAGACATCTCGTGAGCATCTCTCTCTCTTTCTCTTGCGCTCCTTTGCTCGCTGGCCCCGATTGACATCGCACCTCCTTTCACGTCAGCTCCATCCTTCAGGGCGGCTACGCCCACCCCCTCACGCGCTCGTGGCAGAGCCAGAGCCGCAACCTCACAAAGCAGATGCTCATGTACCCCATCTTCATCACCGACGACCCGGACGAGTGCTCAGTCATTGAGGCCTTGCCAGGTCAGAAGCGATGGGGCGTCAACCGGCTCGAGGAGGTCCGTCGATTCAGTTGGCGCTTCTTCCTATCCTTGCCCTGCTTGACGCACTCGGTCAGCCTTACCTCGGCTGACTCGCTCTCCCTGCTTGCTTGTTTGCTTGCTTCCTTTCTTTCATCTGTGCTGCCTTCCGTTCCCCGGGTCTTCTTGCAGTTCCTCGCACCGCTCGTTGCAAAGGGCCTCAAGTCGGTCATTTTGTTTGGCGTCCCGCACACGCTGCCCAAGGTACGTCGCTTCGGCGTGCTTCCGTCGCTCTTCTCCGGCGAATCACGCGTCTTCAACTCACGCCCTCCCTCCCTCTGACCCGCGCCCATCTTTCGTCATCGATGCTGCTTCCTTCTCGTCTCGACTGTCAAACAGGACCCCGAGGGCTCCAACGCCTCGTCTCCCGAAACCCCCGTCATCCTCGCCCTCCGCCTTCTGTCCAGACTTTTCCCCTCCCTTCTCCTCGCGTGCGACGTGTGCTTGTGCGAGTACACCTCGCACGGCCACTGCGGGATCCTCAACCCGGACGGGTCAAACACGCTCGACCAGGAGAAGAGCGCCAAGAGGATCGCTCAGGTCGCCGTCGACTATGCGAAGGCTGGCGCGGGTTGCGTCGCCCCGAGCGACATGATGGACGGCAGGATCAGGGAGATCAAGCGCGGGCTGATGGACGCTGGGCTCGCGAACCGGTGCGTCTTGCCCACTCGTCTGCTTTGCTTCATGCGCACGAGCTCGTGCTTCTGGACCGTTCGAGGAAACTAAACGCTCATTCCTTTTCGCGTATCATCAAGGTGCTTGCTCATGTCGTACTCGGCCAAGTTTGCCTCGTGCTTGTACGGACCCTTCCGGTGCGCCTTTCCTTCTCTCTCTCCTTCGGCTACGAGGCGCGCAAGCTGACGCCTCGTAATCATGGTCTTGTCTTCATAAACAGCGAGGCCGCAGGATCCGCGCCGTCGTTCGGCAACCGTAAGTGCTACCAGCTGCCCCCTGCCGGACGCGGTCTTGCCAAGCGAGCCATCGTGCGTCTTTTTTTCCCCTTCCGGCGTTTGCGCACGCCTCGCGCGCTCTCGGCCACCCCTGTCCGTTGCTCTTTCGCTCATCCCTTCCAATCCTGCTCGTCAACAGGTACGAGACGTCAACGAAGGCGCCGACATCCTCATGGTCAAACCGACGTTGCCATACCTCGACATCCTGTCTGCCGCCCAGCAGCTCGCGCCCGACCACCCGCTCGCTTGCTACCAGGTCTCGGGCGAGTATGCGATGATCGTCGCCGGTGCCGAAAAGGGCGTGTATGGGCTCGACGAGATGGTCCTCGAGACGATGGACTCGTTCCTCCGTGCCGGTGCGTCTTGCCTGTCTCTTGCTGCCTTTGCTCTGCTCCTCCGTCGCCTTTCCTTCGCTCCTCTCAGAACGGCTACTGCCATACTTGCGAGCGCATCACTGACACTGCTGCCTTCTCTTCCGATCTGCCAGGCGCGACCGTCATCCTTACCTACTTTACCCCGCTCTTGCTTGACCTGCTCGACAAGCAAGATTAGATCTTTTTAAGACCATGGATGACTTTTTCCCCCAAATTCACTCGGATTGCCACGGGACCTTGTGCAGGACGACGGGGGCGACGGCGCGCGACACGAGATACGACCCGTAGGTCGATTCGAGTGGGGCTTCCTGGTGAAAAGTGGACCTGAAGGCACACCCTCTCCCCCATCTGGCCTCGCCTTGCCGCGAGACCGGGCGCGTTCGATGCGGCGCGACGCGGCGAGCCCAACGCCATCCACGCCTTTGCAAAGGTCGTTCGGGAACATGGTCAAAGCTGGCAGAGAGTGCAGACCGGTTCCCCGTCCGATGTCGGATCGAGGCGAGACCAAGCGCGTTCGACGCGGCTCCTCCGTGCGAGTCGAACGCCGGCCGTCAAGGCCTTTGCAAAGGTCGCGCGGCTTCCTGGTGCAAATCGGCCCTCCCCTTCGCCCCCCGCCTGGGAACCCTTTCCCCCTGCCCCGTCACGATTGAGCTGCTTCTTTGCCCACAAGCACGCCCGAAAAAGCAACGACGGTCCAAGTGGTCGACCTCGGCCCGCGAGCGGGGGGGTGACAAAAGTGTGGATCCACACGGGAGTCGAACCCGTGACCTCGGATAGCTGGCCAAAATGACAGGCAGCAGGGCTGTCCGGCCCGGCGCGGGCAATCAAGGTGCATCCGCAATTCATTCATTCCCAGCCGCCCGGCGCCGACCCTTTTCGCTCGCCCCATCTCGCTTTCCGCTGGTTGACCTCCAACCACATCTCCCTACATGTCCCAACACGTCGCTCTCGTTCCTCTCATCCGCGCTCAAACTCCCTTCCTCGCACCCCTGCACCTGCTCAGATCCCTCCGGTTCTCCCCGGCCCGATCGCCATCGGCCGAACCGGCCATCGGCAACCTTCCATGGTTCTCTCGATCGCCCTCGCCCGGCGGCTTCGTCCCAATCAGCGCCGGTGAAGACTACCCCTGCCCAATTCTCGCCGAGCCCGAGGCCCCACAGCACCTCGAGGTCTTTAACGCCGTATATCTCGCCGACGGTCCTCCGGCCCCCGCCCCCGCACCCGCCGCCTCCGCGCCTGGACCCGATCGCCGCCCCGGGTGGGTCTTCCGCGCCATTGCCGCGCTTCCCAAGCCCCGCTGCGTCGGCTGCGGCAAGCCCACCGCCCGCCACGGTAACTGCCGGTCCTTGGAGCTGCTTGAAGCGCTCGGGCTTATTGAGACCGTAAACACCGAGATCATTTGGTCCGGCATCGGCTCTTTCGCACGCGGCGTCCCCATCACCTCGCACACCGACGTCCGAGACGAGGTCAGGGCTATGCAAATCCGATCCGACATGTGCCTCGTCCTGGAAATGTTGGAGTTATGACGAGCGCGGCGCGAGGCGCAGAGGGAGCGGCGACAGGGGGCGACTGCGCGCGCGCTGGCGGCAGTGGCCGCGGGCTGGCACAGCCTGGCGAGTGCTCGCCGCGGGCGGGGCTAACCGCATCGGCATTTCTCTTTTCTCTTCCCCCGTACAAAACCTGCCTCCTCTCCTCTCGTAGCTAAAGACCTCAGTCCACTTCTTGGTGACTGAGGTCAGTCCCACCTTTCCACATTCGAGCCCTGATCGCCCCGCTGTAGAACACGTCCTGACGCCCCTCTAGGTAGCTCACTCGTTCTGCTCACTGTTCAA